>JASANC010002448.1:0-14598 GCA_030248135.1 Theristus sp. LFF4_11 | reverse complement strand
AATGACGTCATGTGTCGCCAAACATGCGCTTGCCGTTCACAGCAAACCCAATTTTCCGTTTAGCCGATTTCTTCCCGTAAACAAATGGTGAATGTCGAATCAGTCACCCAAACTGACATTTTAGTGCCTGTACTTTGACAAACGGGCGTTTTAAAGCAAATGACGTCGTTTTAGTTTGGACACGTTTGAATAAATCCACAATAGCAGTTACACCTCGAATCAAAAACTGCACTGTGTGTAAGTGTGTTTTAAAAGCACCATTAATGTTATCCAGCGAAGCCGCGAGAAACTCGATGAACATGTGATATAAAAAAATCGCTGAGCACGTGAATGCGGCTTTAGCGATTCTGAGAAGTGCTTTCAGAAGAAGCGGCAATCGCAAATACAAAACCGGCGTGCCTTGAGCTTCAGAAAAATACAAAACCGGCGTGCCTTGAGCTTCAGAAATCTCTGCAAGCATTCAGCGTCCAGCTCGGTTGAGCTTGCCGATGGTGAGTCGAGGAGCGCGCTGCCTCGTTGCCGGTCGCCAGTCGGCCGCTGCTCACTCGGCGACGGCTGCAGAAACACCGCCCGTTTCAGAACAAAAGTTTCAGAGCGTTCACCAAAAAAAACACCAACCGACAAGCCCTACATGCTTAGTGTTGTCAGTGATTGAATATAAAAAACGTCGTGAAACGCAGAAACGACGTTGAAAAAACGACAAGTAAAAACGTGCACGAATAGCTGAAGTGATGGATCGGATACTGCTTGATCGAAGCAACTCAATCGTGTTCACAGCGATGCGAAACACTATGCCTTATGTTTTCCTCTTGGGGTGACAAGTTCGAGCATCTTGAGTTGCATGATATGAATGCAACAGAGGTTGCACGAATGAGTCGCAACAAAGCATAACCGATTGAAGCGAAAGGCCCGGTGCTGTGCAACGTGGTGCGGTGCACATTACGGCCATGCGGTTCGGTTCAGATGAACACAACTCTCCGCCAGGGCATGCGCACCAAAATGGCGGCCACGTGCCCCTCGTTGCACAACACCGTCGCACGAAAGACCGTACGATCCGGACTACAGTCCATCTGGCCAATATATACAACTAGCTGATTGGTTGGTTGCACACACACGTACAGGCTGATGAACGCAGTCTGTGCAGGCAAACTCCGTCTCCACAACAATACCTGCACCGAATGCACGGCATCAACTGCAACCAACCAATCAGCTAGTTGTATATATATAACTCAGCTAGTTATAATATAAGTCAGATGGACTGAACTGTTAACGCAGAACTCAGCGAGCATCGTACCTGAGCGGCGATGACCGTCGACCGTTGATCAGAGCGCATTTCAGCGGCGGACGACGTCGACGACGACAACAGCGGCTGGACGATCTCCACCGCTGCGATTGGATCGGCCGCCGGCGCGCAGTCGTCGGTAGAAACCGCTCGAGCGGTGGAGTGCACGCGCGCCACCGACTGCTCGCCACCTACACCATAAGAACAAAGATTCGCAGATGCAAACGCGCGGTAACACACCGAGAAAATCTTTAAAAAAACAGTGTGTGCTATAAATATTTGGCGGCACGCTGATTGATTAGTGATTGGATTGGCTGCTACTGCTGCAACTCGAGCCGGTTGGGACCAATCATCAGTGAACCACAGACTCGTGAATCTATGTAGGTGGTGAAACTGGTGGAGCAGGCCACGAAGTGAACCGATCCGGTCATTTAAGATAGGCTTTTTCACAATACCGACCCTCCTAAGGCACAATTTCAAAAAAGTTTTCAAATTCAGTCAAATTTGAGACCAATCGAACCGCCTTGATGCCCTGAGTTCGAAAATCTTGTTTTTATCTTAATCCAAGCTTTCCTTATGCTTCAAAATTGGGAAAAACCTAATTTTCGACCCCCTTGTAGTAAAACTGCTCTAGCTCGCTTCTGCTTGAAGCTATTAACAAAAATCAAACACCAATCAATTTCCCTTGTGTTTTGCGCACATTTTTCGCTGGTATACTATAGGTTGAAAATGTTTTTTCATGCTTTGTATTTTTAAAAAACTGCAGAGGTTGGTGGTTTTTCACGTTTTTCGGTACTTTAGAAACGTTTGTGGGGTATAGTTTCTAGGTAATTCTGAAAGATCTGCGAAAAATGTATATACATGTGAAATTTCAGCTTCATAAAGCGTCGCCGGGACTCACACGATACAAAACAAAATGGCTTGTCGCAATCGTTTTTGGTCAATATGCCGCATGCAGGGTGTTTCCTCCCACCCCCAAATTTTTTGGGGCCACCTCAGGTGCTGCAACCGTGACTAAAGATGGATTTACAGGTACGCTGAGTTCAAAAATCTTATTTAGAATTTTGCCCGACGTTTCTACTGTGCCCTAAACGCGTATGCCATGGGGATCAGGAGGGAAATTTCCTTAAAAATTAAATTTAAATAAAAAGCGCGTCACAAGACACCTGAAATCCTGTTACAATTACAAATCAAGGTCGCTGAGTCTGCATATAATGTTTATTTTGCTATACGGATTACTCCGCATCCTAAAAACGGCCTCTATGGGGACGGAAAGGAAAAAAACTGGAAAAAATCTGAAACTAATCAAAAAAACATATGAAAACTGTGCCGTAAATACAAACCGAGGTTGCTGAGTCTGAATATGATGTTTATTTTGTTATACAGATTACTCCGCACCCTAAAAGCAGCTTCTATGGGGACAGAAAAGGAAAAAAATTAAAAAAATCGGAAACTAGTCAAGAAATATATGAAAACTGTGCCGTAAATGCAAATCGAGGTTGCTGAGTCTGAATATGATGTTTATATTGCTATACGGATTACTCCGCACCCTAAAAGCAGCTTCTATGGTGACAGAAGGGGAAAAAATTAAAAAATCGGAAACTAGTCAAAAAATCTGGAAACTATGCCGTAAATACAAATTGAGGTCGCTGAGTCCGAATATAATGTTTATTTTGCTATACGGATTACTACACACCCTAAAAACAGTTTTTATAGGGACGAAAAGGGAGAAATCCGGAGAAAATCGAAAACTAGTCAAAAAATCTGAAAACTGTGCCATAAATAAAAATCAAGGTCGCTCAGTCCGAATATAATGATTATTTGGCCATACAGATTACCCCGCACCCTAAAAATAGTTTTTACAGGGATGAAAATTGAAAAAATCCGGAAACCAGCCAAAAAAAATCTGAATCGATGTCGCTGAGTCCGAATATGATGTATATATTGCTATACGGATTCTCTTGACTAGTTTCCGATTTTCTTCAGATTTCTCGCTTTTCGTCCCTATAGAAGCTGTTTTTAGGGTGCGTAGTAAACCGTAAGGCAAAATAAAAACATCATATTCAAACTCAGCGATCTCGGTTTGTGTTTGTGGCATAGTTTTCAGATTTTTTAACTAGTTTCGATTATTTTTTTAATTTTTCCTTTTTGTCCCAATAGAGGCCGTTTTTAGGGTGCGAAATAATTCATATGGCAAAATAAACATTATATTCGAACTCAGCGATTTCGGTTTGTATTTACGGCACAGTTTCAAATTTTTTTGACTAGTTTCCGATTTTTTTAATTTTTTTCCTTTTCTGTCCCCATAGAAGCTGCTTTTAGGGTGCGGAGTAATCCGTATAACAATATAAACATCATATTCAGACTCAGCAACCTCGATTTGCATTTACGGCACAGTTTTCATATATTTCTTGACTAGTTTCCGATTTTTTAAATTTTTTTCCTTTTCTGTCCCTATAAAAGCTGCTTTTAGGGTGCGGAGTAATCCGTATAACAAAATAAACATCATATTCAGACTCAGCAACCTCGGTTTGTATTTACGGCACAGTTTTCATATGTTTTTTGATTAGTTTCCGATTTTTTCCAGTTTTTCCCTTTCCGTCCCCATAGAGGCCGTTTTTAGGGTGCGGAGTAATCCGTATAGCAAAATAAACATTATATGCAGACTCAGCGACCTTGATTTGTAATTGTAACAGGATTTCAGGTGTCTTGTGACGCGCTTTTTATTTAAATTTAATTTTTAAGGAAATTTCCCTCCTGATCCCCATGGCATACGCGTTTAGGGCACAGTAGAAACGTCGGGCAAAATTCTAAATAAGATTTTTGTACTCAGCGTACCTGTAAACCCATCTTTAGTCACGGTTGCAGCACCTGAGGAGGCCCCAAAAAATTTGGGGGGTGGGAGGAAACACCCTGCATGCGGCATATTGACCAAAAACGCATGCGACAAGCCATTTTGTTTTGTATCGTGTGAGTCCCGGCGACGCTTTATGAAGCTGAAATTTTACATGTATTTACATTTTTCGCAGATCTTTCAGAATTACCTAGAAACTATACCCCACAAACGTTTCTAAAGTACCGAAAAACGTGAAAAACCACCATCCTCTGCAGTTTTTTAAAAATACAAAGCATGAAAAAACATTTTCAACCTATAGTATAACAGCGAAAAATGTGCGCAAACACAAGGGAAATTGATTGGTGTTTGATTTTTGTTAATAGCTTCAAGCAGAAGCGAGCTAGAGCAGTTTTACTACAAGGGGGTCGAAAATTAGGTTTTTCCCAATTTTAAAGCATAAAGAAAGCTTGGATTAAGATAAAAATATGATTTTCGAACTCAGGGCATCAAGGCGGTTCGATTGGTCTCAAATTTGACTGAATTTGAAAACTTTTTTGAAATTGTGCCTAGAGGTGTGGAGGCCGGGTCGGTCGACTCAAAAAGCCTATCTTAAATCCGCTCATTCAAAGCGGGTGACAGTGTCGGTGCGCTAATGTTGCACTGGTTAATTGAAGCTCATTGGTCACGACACGACATTGCGCATCGTGTCCAGCGCTGCAGTGCACCAGCGACCGCGTGAGCCGGCTGACGAGTGGTTTGTCACTCATATCAAGCTCGGCATTGCGTGTCGAGAGCCAACGCCGTTTTTCGCGCGCGAACTATGAGAAGCGAAGCGATTTAGCGCCGGTGTCACGATTTTATTTCCCCGTGTTTTTATTTCCCCGTCCGGGGATTTAACCATGGTGCTAAATCCCCGTACGGGGAATGGACCATGGTGTTAATTTCCCGTAGCCGTTTTAAAAACCCCGTATGCAATATTTCCAAATCCAGCTGAATACAGGCTGTCACATGCCCACCATACAACGCGAATCCGTGTGCGGTGCAAATGGTAACGTATCAGAAATATCACTTCAACAATAATGTGAAATAAAGAGAACAAAGTGGACGCAAAGAGAAAAACACGTACCGTGTGAATTACGTAACGGTTACTGGCCACAGAAGTGAAACACTCACTAACTAGTGTGGCTTGTTCACCCAGGTGCATAATTACGTCACAGTTATCGATACATGACTACACAAAATGTCCCAGTCATGGACCGTTTTGCATTTGCAGACTGTTTTATTCATGCTGTTCGGTTGGTTTTTTTACCTGTCATTCTGTTTCGTTTGCTTTGCTGGATTCGTTTTCACTCTTACAACTCTTTCAAAAATGTTTTAATTATACTTTTTGATTTTAAAAGTGAACTTATATTTTTTGTGTCAATTTTGTTTCGTTTGCTTTGCTGGATTGTTTTCACTCATCGAACATTTTCAAACGTGTTTTTGTTTTACTTTTTGGTTCCAAACGTTCGTGTTTTGACATTTGGTTGAAAAAACGTTGCTTTCACTTTTGCGCGTGTTCTGAATCACATGACTTATTCACTGAATCCTTGTCGGTATCCAATGATGTTCAGTCTCCTTTGGTACTTATCGAATGCAATTTTTGTTTTTTCTTGTTGAGTAGGCAGGCAAAAGCCGCCTCTTTCTCACACGTGACAAATTTATGTCCTCAAGTGTGCTCCATTTCCTTATTTCTGCATGTGAATAAAATGCACACTACGATTTGCACTGCACCGCACACGGATTCGCGTTGTATTGTGGGCATGTGACAGCCTGTATTCAGCTGGATTTGGAAATACTGCATACGGGGTTTTAAAAACGGCTACGGGGAATTAACACCATGGTCCATTCCCCGTACGGGGATTTAGCACCATGGTTAAATCCCCGGACGGGGAAATAAAAACACGGGGAAATAAAATCGTGACACCGGCTGTGAAGGCGGATAGCAGGCACCGGCTGCCATTCCAGCAGCACCGGTCGAGCGAGAGCCTTCGCTCTGAACTAGAGATGGGGTCGAATAAGACATCGCTCGCCGTGCAAAACTGGCTGACGGCAAATCGGTGCAACATCGAGCAGCAATTTGCAGGATGGGCAGAGCGAGATTGTTGACGTTTGCGACCGAAGTCGCCGGTTGCACGTCGAGGAAGTCGCATGACACGCGGGTGTGTGCGGCGTTACCTTGCGATGCGACGTTCGTCGTCGAGACGGACTGCGTGCGAGCGCCACTACGAAACGGACTGGTGACGGCCTTGCCGATCGAGGTCGTGAAGCTGCGACGACTCGAGTCGAGCCGTCTATGGATCTCTTTCACTTTCACCGACGGCGATCGAGCGAATCGGCCGATCGCCGCAGTCGCACCGTCCAGCGACGATTGCATTGTCCCGTTTTTTTCGTCAGCAGCAACAAACGCTCGTTATTTCGTCATATCGAATTTGACCGCGCATCATCTCCGTGCTCTGTTCTGTTTCGATCGCTAGGGCGTTTGGTTGTTTTAAAAGAAGTGAGTCCGAATCACCCCGCTATTCCACTGATGATATTCAGAAAATCCATAGCAGTTTAATCTCCCACGTACACGCAATCTGTCTGGTATTATGTATGCGACCTTAACATCAATAACCATGACCAATACATGGGGTTGGCAAAATACCGTTTTTTTCAAATCGTGGTAAAAAAAACCTGTATTTTTACCGGTAAAATTACGGTAATTTTACCGGAAAAAAACGAAAGCCAAAAAGTTGTAAAAACCCACATATTTTTCGCAGCAGACTTTAATTGAACCAGCATTTGTGAAAACAACTTTCAGAATGCTTTGTTCAAAATATCGTGCACCAACAAAGAAAATAAATTATGTTTGGGCTGGAAAACCCAAAAGGTCAGCACTAAATTGAACATTATCTTTTGCTCAATCGTTTACCTATATTCCACCAATTACACAGGAAAAAAAACACAGCGTTTTCACGGGACAGTCTTTGGTCACAATAGACGAACACAATTTGCTGCAATAACGCGATTAAACCGAATTTAGAGTCAGTTCAGATCAAAAAGAAAACAAATCAGTAATTCTGTAAGAAAGACAATTTTGAGCGACATTTGGAATTTTTGAAATTTTCAGCTCAGCTCGGCAGCTCCAGCCGATTCTTGCACCTCGCTTAACAGTTCTTTCAAAACATCAGTGTCAATTTCGTCATCATATTTTTTTGGTCACAGATTTTCTCATTTTCTCATCAAAAATGATATAAAAACTGAGGGTCCGAAATTGAAAAAAACCGGAAAAATACGAAAAAAACCGGAAAAATACAGAAACGGTCTTTTTCCCGTTTTTTTCAAGGCACCAATTTTTGCCCTGGTAAAAAAACGCGTATAAATACGTGTTTTTTACCGGTAAAAAAACCGGTATTTTTACCATGCCAACCCTACCAATACATGATGAAAACGATCAGCCGAATCGTAGTTGCAAACGGGTGGTTGAGCAAATGTTCGGAGGGGTGCTTTCGCACTCGATGTGATGAATGTCACTCAATAATATGAGCGGTATTTGCGTTCCAAAGTTCATTGTGCTGTTTGGAATGTGATGAGGACTTTTTTCGATGTAACTGAATAATTGACATGATATTGTGTTTCTGTAATGCAATTGAACAAAGTTAAACAATAGAAAAAGATACGATCAAGATCAAGATACACGATACAACGATACAAGATCAAAATAAGAACCCAGAGATCGTCGGATGACCAGAACTTGCATCAGTGCACCAGGCAGAGCCACTTTTGACAGGCGGCTAAACAACGATGAAAAATTGGGCTGTTGTTTTACTTTTCAGATGAGCATCACCAGACAGACAAAAGTCGACTGCAAAAAAAACAAAACACAACCCGTTGCTCTCAGACTGCATCGGACAAAAAAATAACAAGACGAGATCGCGTGTTTTTTGGTGGGCGTTCGCGAACGAAAGTGCAAAAGGAAAAGTGGTGAAAGCAGCTAACACCATGACACGAACGAACAGCGATTGTGCGCCATGACAAGATGGATATATGTTATGGGCCGTGGCGGAGCTGTGCTTAAATAATTGAATCGTCCATGCTCGGTGCGCGCGCTAGCTTTCGGCTTTTTCAATCCATCCAGATGTTAGTTGGCGTCCGTCCGGACTGAAAGTTCCATAGGCTTGTGATTCGGACGTTTAACCTGATGATTTTGTTCAAACGGACAATTGCCTCAACCAAATATGAAATGGAAAAAGATATACACCAAAACTGCGCACTCTGAGTGCGTGTCGAAGTGTTTGTTCAATAACAAATAATAGATCATTGTCAATGCTTGAATTGCAACACCGACCTTATTCATGATGTCTACTCGACTGAAAAATTGGATTTCAACAACTTTGAAACAGACAGAAATGGAATGAGAGTGAGAGAGTGATTTTCATTGCGTTTTCATAACTGAACGGAATATTGAGCAGCACCATTCGATTAATTACCGGGCACAAAAACTTTGTCGCATTCAGACAAACCGACAATCGATTCAGTGAAACTATTGAATAATTTATGCAGGTGAGTGGAAACCGTTGCTATTGCCCTATGCTCCGAAATGAAAAGGAACGCCGACACCCACCAAACCAAGCAAACAATTTCATTTCCAACTTAAACAGAACAAATGCAGAAGTTTATGGCAATGAATGCACAAAAAACAACAAACAAACAAACAATAATCCGTGAGCTTCATTGCAAGAACTTGGGGTGTGCGTGTGCATCGCTTAAGACCAGCTAAACAGCAACACTGACACAAGGATTGGAAAACCAGGAGCACCGAATTAAGTTGGTCACATATCAGGAGAACAATCACTTGTCAAACAAACAACTGAGTTTTCCAGCGGCCATCAAATCTGCGAGTGTGAGTGTGCAGCCAGCAAACGCCATGCGGCTAGTGCACAAACACAAAAGCTTCCACGTAAAAAAAGGCAAAAACAACCACTGTAATCGCAAGAGCGGACATCTTCGTTTCGTTTGCTATGGTGCTATATGTGGCATGAAGGATGGCATGGCATGACCTTGGGTCTGTAGCGTTGAGGCACATGCCTCGAGAGAAATGGCAACCGAACTGCGCAGTTTGGACCGATAAACGAGCATAGCAAGCGGTCAAAAAACGAAATGCGAAATAGAAAGAAAAGTAAAGTTGGTACGCTATTCAAGATTCAGTTGCATATGTAAATCTAAAGGCGCGTTTAGCAATTAGTTTTTCTTACGTACGCACGGAACGCACGTCGTTCTAAATGCGGGGCGCAAAACAGTCGTTTCGTTTACGCCACACGACAAAACTGAAAACTGCGCACCGCATTTAGAACGACTGAAGTGTCGTGCATACATACGGAAAACTAATTCGCGTGGGCAAAAAGTTGTGTGGTATGTCCGAACGTGCGGACGGACAAGCTTGCGTACGGGAATTAGAAAACGTGTAGCATCCGTCATACGACTGTCGTTCTGAATGCCGTGACCAAAAATAGTCCGTTCTGTTGCGGACAAAAATGCAAATGTCTGCCCTAGCAAATTTGAAAACGGGAATTGACAAATTTTATTTTTTAGTGGTCATCTCCCTTGCATTCCCTCCCCTTCCCCTACCCTCTTCCCCATTTTGCATTCAGTTTGTCGTCGCATTTTTATCACATGTGTTCTCAAGAAGCGCATTTAAAAATCTAAATTCTTTCAGTTTTGGTATATACAAACTGAATTTGAACAAATTTTGATTTGGATCTTTCAAAAATGGAAAATGCTGACCCAAAATCTCCGCCGACGCCGATCAGTTCGCTCGACGAAGCGCAGGTGACAGAGAAGCTGATCGAAGCTGTTTTGCTTTTTTGGAGCCAGCAGCCCCCTTCTCCGAAACCAGCAAGCAAACAAACAAACAAACAAACAAGCAAACAAACAAACAAACGAACAAACAAACAAACAACGAAAAACAACAGTTTCCAGTAGATTTCAGTTTTCTTTCTTTTCAAAACAGGCAAGTAGACCCACCAAATAAAACTGAGCATTTTTCCCGTTGCCCCAACATCTAAAATACCTTGATTTTCAACTTAAAATTAACAGACACTGGAAAATATGAACTTTTCCGCACATCCGTCGAACGACTTTTTGCTGCCAGCAGCAAAAAGTCGTCGGACAGTCGTGCGCAAGAAATTCTAATTCGCGTGCGCATTTGTCTTTTTACGCACGGACAAACAGTCGTTCTAAATCCCGTGCGCAAAACAGTCGTGTCGGATAGACGTAAGTCACACGCACGAAATTCTAATTCGCGTGGGCACAAGTTTTTTTGCGTGCGCACGGACAACGTTCTAAATCATGTGCGCAAAACAGTCGTTACGTGCGAACGACAGTCATGCGTACAAAATTCTAATTCGCGTAGCCATTTTTTAAGTTCTGTCTCCGTGCGTACGCACGAAAATCTAATTGCTAAACGCGCCTTAACCAAATATGTGAAGCAAAGAGTAACAATCAAGATTATGACAGATTTACCAGCGTGCTGTTAAAAAACACATCTTTGCTTTGCACAATCATGGACTTGAGCAAGACCAGTGTTCTTCTGTGGTACTAATATTGCCCAAGCATGACTGTGCAAGTTTCACGAAAAATTCGCGGAAGAAAGTGAAGCCAAATGAAGACCGAACAAACGCGGAATAAAAAAACAAGAAAAACCAAACTTGCAGCAGCGTGTAAATCTGCATGACACAGCAGCGGGAAATTGTTGCCGACAAAAACTGTTACTCAACCAGCCAGTCACCGACAAAAACAAGTCAAAAAGTTAGCAGCACACTCACCGACAAGAAGCAATGGAACAAACCACCCAAAAAGTGTACACAATGATACATGCGGTCGAGTGTTGTTTTTGACGTTTTACGCAAACGCAGACGACACAGCACTGAGACCGCGCAAGCCAGAGGACGCCTTCGTTTCAAGCATGCAATACGCGAGATTACATGCGTAAACAAACCAACAAACTCAAAACAAACAGAAACGACGGCAAGATAGCTCAATAAGAAGACGAAGACGCATTGCGAGCACAACAAGACAAGCAAATGCTGCGTCGCTAATTGCTCGCTGAGGCGCTGTGTAGGTGATCAATCCCACTAGGTTTGGCAAAATACCGTTTTTGAAATCGTGGTAAAAAACCCGTATTTTTACCGGTAAAAAAACGGTAATTTTACCGAAAAAAAACGAAAAACAAAAAGTTGTAAAAATCCACATATTTTTCGCAGCCGACTGTAAACTTGAACCAGGATTTGTGAAAACAGCTTTCAGAATGCTTTGTTCAAAATATCGTTTACCAACAAGGAAAATAAATTATGTTTGGGCTTGAAAACCCAAAGGGTCAGCAATAAATCGAATATTATCTTTTGCTCAATCGTTTATATTCCCCCAATTACACAGGAAAAAGCCACAGCGTTTTCACCGGACAGTCTTTGGTCACAATAGACGAACACGATTTGCTGCAATAACGGAATTAAACCGAATTCAGAGTCAGTTCAGATCAAAAGAAACCAAATCGTAATTGTGTAAGACAATTTTGAGTGACATTTGGAATTTTTGGAATTTTCAGCTCAGCTAGGCAGGGGGGGGGTACAATTCCGGCCTGAAGAATTCCGGCCCGCTCATTCCGGCCCGAAGAATTCCGGCCCGAAGAATTCCGGTCCGGAGAATTTTCGCCAGTACGACCAATTGTTGTTGTTGTTGTTGTTTGTTGCCGTGCTGCTGCTGATTATTGTTCCGTCGGCAGACGCAGTGCCTTCGCGACCTGTGCCGGCTGGTCCCACAGGTCTCGCGCGACGACGTCGAGCGCTCGAACAGGACACGTGAAGATGTGGCGAACGTCTTCGTCAGCGTCGTTGCAGAGTGGGCATCGCGCTGGACATCGGCTGTCTATCTTGTGCTGGTATGACGCCAACATCGAACAGTAGCCCGACCGCAGTTGTGCCAATCGACGCCTCGTGTAGCGTGGCAGTTGGCGCTCAGTCAATGAGATGGGTGGCGCTGGCGCGTTGAGCACAGGGTTCGCCGGACACCGTGCAATGACGTCCGCGACAGACACGCTGTGGACAAAGTTCAGGAGCTGTTGGCGCGTCGAGTGCTGGACGTTGATCGCCTGGGCGGCCTCGTGATCGAACCTTGACGCCAGCGTGTGTTTCCATGGCTCTGTGTCGCGTGGAGACGGACGCCTCGCGATGATACGGATGTGCGTCATCGTAGCGCGCGCTCGCGAGATATTGTACGCAGAGCATGCGGAGGTGTTCCTCCACCGGCAGCTCGGCGCACTCCGTATGCAGGTGATGGACAGGCGCGGCAGTGTGGCAACCCGTGGCGACGCGGAGCGCTGCATTCTGCACCCGCTGCAGTTTTTCAATGTTCGTGGCGGCTGCGTTGGGCGCCCAGACCGGGGCAGCGTAGTTGATGACGCTCTTGACTGTCGCGCGGTGCACCGTCAGCAGTTGTTTTTTGGTATTTTTTGTTGTTCACATGTTACAGCGTATTTTCAATGATGTTCGTCCTGTTTGCTTTTTTGGAAAGTAAAATTTTTTGGAACAAAGAAACTACAAATAATTTTTTTTTAATTTTTTATCATGAACAGGATTTGTGACCCTTTTACCTTATCAAAAAGGCTTGGCTTAGGATTAGGAACCTACAACAAGTCACTGCAAGCAAGTTCTAAACAGAAATAAAAAATCACTTAAGAATTTATTTTCCAAAAATCACTTCGTGTGGTTTGATATTGTTCTTGCTGGCAAAAATTCTCCGGGCCGGAATTCTTCGGGCCGGAATGAGCGGGCCGGAATTCTACGGGCCGGAATTTCGCGGGCCGGAATAGTACACGAGCCGCTAGGCAGCTCCAGCCGATTCTTGCACCTCGCTTAACAGTGTCAATTTCGTCATCATATTTTTCTTGGTCACAGATTTTCTCATTTTCTCATCAAAAATGATATAAAAACTGAGGGTTCGAAATTGAAAAAAAGCCGGAAATATACGAAAAAAAAACGGAAAAATACAGAAACGGTCTTTTTCCCCTGTTTTTTCAAGGCTTGTTTTGCCCTGGTAAAAAACCAGTATTTTTAACATGCCAAAACTAAATCATACACATATATAGTTCGTCAAAATAAACACGTCACTTTTCGCAGACGCACAGAACGAAAATTTGAGAGAAAAATATAGCGTAAATGAATGTTGCCCATTTAACCCCACTGACACCCCCCCCCGGAAAGATTTCTGATCCCACTTCAACGTAACCTCGGTTTTGCCCCCACGTGCTTCTTTCATTTAAATTTGTGCGCGAACGCCGGCATTTTTCTAAAAACTGACATGTTCATTTGAACAAACTGGGCTAATGCATAAAAAACTCCACTGGCAAATGCGTCGCCATAAAACTCTGCTGCCGAATACGTCGGCCGGCATCATCGTGTTGTTGTTGTTGCTGCCGCGTAGACGATGACGAATAGCGCTCCCGTTTTTTAGGTACAGTCGATCGTCAGCTGTGAGGGCAGTTGTATGCAAATTAAAACTCAGCTCGAATGGATACACCATCGGTTCCTTGACGATTGAACCCCACACAGGCACTTTCACAAACACCGTGGGAGTCCACTGAGGAGATAGAACGCAGATTGATGAACGACCATCGCGGACACGTGTTGCACCAATTCGGCGTCCACTTGCGCGCCATTGACCATCCCACTCCTGGACGGGGGCTTCTCGGATGCTGGTACATCACGGCGTTCATTTGTTGAGCGCACAATTGTTGTTCAAGCACAAAACGCCTGCCTTATTTACAGAATGGAAATGACAAAAAGGGCAATCCAGCACTGTGGTGCACCGGTCGTTCAGTAGTCGCCCGGTTAACCAGTAACTGCACACCACCTCAACTGTAATCGTTTATGTTTGCATAACGGATTGAGGAAACGCGCACGACAACCAAAACGCACCAAAATCGACCAAATACACTATGTCACCAAAGTCACCAACAACACCAAAACAATGAAACATGGGGCTTCCATTGCATTGTTCAATGGAGGCACGCACGTGCACACAAGAAAGAAACGCAAAGACGACTTGTAAGGCAAGTAGACTGAAAAAAAAGTAGCCGTAAATTGTACACGAGAGCAAAAGAAAGAGAAAGTAAATGTATAAAGAACAAGTAAACTGACATGAAAGTAAAACTAATCAGGATCGAAAACGAAAGCGATGTCACAAAACCGAAGATAACCGCTCACATGGAGAAAAACCAGAGCCGCTGCATTGCAAGCCGCTGCATGCGCGCGCCGACCAAAAACGCTTGTGTGTGCATGAAGGGATACAATGCAGAAGGTTCGTTACGATCATCGCAAACAGTATAGAAGACATGCATAGCATAGTATAGCACACACACACATGCACAGTTTTCTCAACGTTCACATCCGCCTTCTCGTCATAT
>JASANC010002447.1:0-76864 GCA_030248135.1 Theristus sp. LFF4_11 | reverse complement strand
ACCGTAAACAGTGAATTCAGTGGCTGGTTGCAGTGAAAATGATGAAATTGTGCTACCAAAGGCCCCAAATGGATGAGTTAATGGTAATTTCATTACAAAAGGCTGTTGTAAAAGGAAATTTCCATGTAGAGTAGAAGTTTCTGCGACTTCCTTCCTGCCATGGAAGGTATTTTTGCCATTTTGCCCACCCCTAAAATGGTTTCCAAATAAACCCACCCAAAAATAAACCCCCCCCCCAAAATAAACCCCCACCCCCAGAAGTCGCTGAAGAAATAAACCCCCATGGGGGTTTATTAGAGGTAATACGGTAATTTTATGGCAAGCTCAGGATTTTAGGTTGCGGTGAATTATCAAGCTTTGTAAAGCCTCTTAAAAATTAAATTGAACTTACAGTAACGATTTTGCTGTATTCTTTTTTGAATAAACCAGTCGGAAAGCCGATCGACGAAACGTAAAATTTGATTCAAGGTGTTTCCGTTCAGCCATTTTCAAGGTATTTTGTCAAAGTTAAAATATACACCAGGAAAGCAAACAAAACTGTTCACTTGTCATGCAGTCGTCTTTTTGAAAACAAACAAATGGTGTTCTACCAACATGCATGAAACACAACCGCTTCTCGTTTCATTACATGTGTTGATTTCTTGATTCCACCATTATTAAGGACTTGTCGTTTTTTGTAGAGAAATATAATTTGTGCAAGGTTTCAAGACGAAACTACTAAAGTACACTTTTTGGTCAAAATTACCCAATGTGAAAGGTCCATTCTGTGTATATAAAAACTGTTTGCTTGTTTTAAACCAGCTACATTGTACAAGACGTACAAACGGTGCATATGTAACGTTCTTGAAAACTTTTACTCATGTGTACGTTATTTTACAAAATTTAGACATTGTACGGTTTGAATAATAAACAGGAAAAGGTGCAAGCGAAAAACAGGTGTCTGCGCTATCTCGATTTCAAAACGGCGGTATGATTTTAGGTCAAAATTGATAAGACCGGGCGAAAAGAATATTAATGAAATTTTCGTTGCATCGTTTGAAGGTGTCAAATTGACACGAGGGTGCAGTAAAGATAAGAACACAACAGAACAATACGACAACTTTTTAGAAACGTTTCCAGAAAAAATAAAGGAACGGCCGTAGTGCATAAAAAAAATTCGCGGAAATCGTCGACGATATTTTTCAATGAAATTATGAGATAAGCGCAGTTAGCAATAGTCTTTGTAGATCACAAACAAAAGTTTAAAATGAACATGGCAGTGCGGCGACAGCTGGTTTTACTGAAAGTTGGTGTAACAAACAGGCCATATCATGGTTAGTCCCCAGTTGACCGACACGAAAGTGAAAACAAACAAAATTTCTGACCGTTGTGATATGGCTACTGAAAACATTATATCGAGGAAATGGCAATTATCGGGGCAAATTTTTCAAGCGTCAGTTGAGTTAGTGTGGTGCTTGTGATGGTAATACTCAGCGAATGTGATCGTTTCAACAATAACTGCACAGACACAAACAAATATCCCAAAGACAAACTTACTGCTGACCACTTTAAAAATAACAAAATAGAAAAAAATCACATTCTTGATATCATTTTCAAACAGTTTAGTACAAAACGAAAACACTGACGGGTTACGCCCCATAAATTTCCAGTTTGTCGTCAACCCGTTTGTGATGCTACTCGCGTACAATATCTGTGATATCCACTCCATTAAACTTGCACTGATCTACAACATACGGTATATGTAGCCAATCACCGCACTAGACTCCGCCCTGCATGGGTCTTAACTTATGGTCTTAACACAGCACTTCCAAGCACGGTTTTTTTAAGAATCGAGCAGCACATAAAGTACATTCGCTTTGAAGACTTTTCACTATCAAAACTGTAGAAAAATCACTCTTGATAATTTTGAATATGACTAAAAAAGCATGAAACTGGCGTACCAGTTAAACAACTGTATTTAATTTTTTACATTGAAGAAAAATGTTTTACAGTTTAGGTCCGCCAGATCGTTTTGGGCCGATTGTATAATGCTACTATTAATGTCAATGAAAAATACAACTGTTGATGTTTTGCACACTTAGGTACCACCCAAAACATTGGGGTAACCATAACTTTTAGTTACGCAACAGTAAATTGGTAGTGAATGTAGTGATATAAATGCACGTGCCACTGAAATTAATGTGGTTGCACCCCGTAAGAAAAACAGTGCCCCGAGGCCAGTTTCTGTGCTTTCCAGAAACCATGTTAGTTGCACAACAATTTTACTGGTTTCCCTCTTAACTATTTGTACCATGTACCAGCACATTTTTACAGTCACAATTTGTCACAAGTAACATTTACAGGGTGGGAGTGACGGAACCCGTATTTATGAGACTGAAAATGGGTTACATACCACCCTCGGGGTTTGCACACAGTGCACCGAATCCCCAAATTCTGCCTCTGAAAACAGCAAAAGTAGTCGGAAGCCTATTACTGAAATGTGATACATCAAATAAAATATTGTTACGAAACAAGAACACGCACAGCCGAGTTAGCAATTAAGTAAACTTCGCTCAGTGGTATAACTGATCGGAATATACCCTGAAACCGCTTATGTATATCGTTGTTTTTTTATGGCCGCTTCTGCTGACCGACAGTCAAAATAATCAAGTGGACCAATATGAGGTGTAAATTAAAAAAAAGTTTGCCGCTTTACATAACTGTTTTTTGCCTTTTGTTTAATGGTGTATCCGGCGTTCTGTTTTTTTCTATAGTCTAACTCAATAACACATCCAACTAGCTGATTGGTTGATGCATGCATTTTTTGCTTGATCTGCTGAGTTTGGTTGGCATAGAAGAATCCATGCATCACGTGACCGCCAACCAATCAGCTCGTTGGATATGTTACCGAGTTAGACTGTAGTTTTGATTTGCAGAACACTGTTCACGCATCAAAAGTTCTGTTGGATGCAAATGGCGCCAGGTCGGCTGAAAACAGCGGTCGGATGTTTTGAAAAATCGCTACCACACTGATGTAATCATGACTGCTATAATTGAGCTGTTCGCTTAATTGCTTAATGACATGCACGTCTATTGTTAGGTGGGAGACAATTGCAGTATCAGGTGAATGATCAAGAATAGGCACCGAGATGAGCGTGTGCGGACTGCTTCAGGCTATCGTTTTCAAAAAATGGTCTAATGTTTTGTACCGTGGCGTTGTCGGAAGAAAACGTTTTGATTGTAACTTTTTGTTCGCCGAATCAGCATGCAACGGATGTGTAGCCGGAGTCCTGGTATCTTGAATCAAGGCATGCTCAGATGGTCACAAAAGGGCCCATCGTACAATGTAGCCACAATGAGCGTGTAAGTCCAGGCTTAGCAAACAACGATTTGCAAAACAAAAAATCTTGCCAAAAAATCAAAAACGCATAGTTGGCGAACTTGTGGTTTTCGTTCTTGTTTTGTTTTTGTGATGAAATGCCAATGATTTCGTAACGAAGCAGACACGTTTGGCTTATGTCTTTGAAAAATGATACTTTGGACTGAGACACAGCGCTTTAACATAAAAGAAGAAATTAGCAAGTTTGGAAAATGTTTTTGTGATTGACCTTTGAAGAGAGCAAAACTGGAATAACCACCGTACTATACATCTATCGTTTACGCAATCAGAACACTTCGGTCCGGTCGCAATTGTTTTCTACTTTCCCGTAGTTTTTTTCAACACCAACTGTTTGCTGGGAGTTATTGCAGAATCATTTATTATACGCTCTTTATGCTCACTAACATCTTTTTATGTTGAGCCTGCGTATTGTTTTTTTCGATTTTTTGGCGAAAACAGACAGACAGACAGACGATCAATTTATCAAATTTACGCCGAAAATCGCTCTGTAAGGTGCAATAAGTCGCACTGAGCAAAATTTTTAGTTTTTTCTTGTTTCGAGAAGTGCCACCCTGTCAAAGAGACATTGCAAATCCGTATTTTATGCGGTTTTACGGGCTCCGAAAATGAGTGGCTAACAATATCAGATAAAGCACCAGTAGGCACGCGCGGTTTATCCAAAACATCAGTGCAAATTTCAGCTGTTTTTGCTTTAAATTTTGCAGTCCACAATTTTTGCTTCAAAAATCGTACATGTACATACCACCATACAAACACCCGCACTAACTACGCGGTGATATTTACTGTGATTTTGCTACGGTTATCAATTACAAACATCTTAGTAAAACCTCACATTGAAGGTTCACGGTTCACGCAGTACTTCAACAAAACGTCCATTATAATTTGATTGAAAGTCTACTAGTTGGATGAGTGTCACAGACGAAAAACGTTAAGCCCAAAACGACTCAACTTTTTCTGGGCAATTTTTCCCAAAAATGCGAAACAGGTTCCAATCCCATGCAAAGCCCGGCTTTTTTGCGACTACGAAAAACAGTTGCTGGCAATCAGTCAAATTTGAAAATGTTTTTTGTCTAATGCTTTTATAGCGTTTTTTACGAAAACAGCTATTTAAATTTCATCTATTCTCTGTGTTTCACTATATTTTGGCAAGTGACAGTTTTACAGAAAAAACAAAACAATATACAATGTATCCCAGTTTTCTATGGTGTTTTATTTATTTTTTGATATCTTTGTGGAATTACAGATGGGTCACCCTCATGCCTCATGCCAGCTACTGTGAACCGGTAAGCAACGTTGAAGTCAATTTAAAAAAAACAAAAGAGAAAATATTGAGTCTATCGCTCAGTAAAGAGTATCTTAGAAAAATTTCTGGTGATGTCACTCATAATTTCTCTGTGAAATATGGATCTTTTGACAGTTCCTATTCGTTTATCTAGTGTTATAAGCGTTTCGTGACACCCACTGATCTGACACAAGCATACTTGATTGTAGCGTTCTCCGGAACAAAAAATGTTAGCTGAGACTACGGTAGGATGCTTGCGCATGTAGGTGGAGCTCAATCACCACACGTTCATGTCTCTAAAAAAAAATCCAAGCAAAATTTTTTTTCAGCACTTTTTTTCCTCGCCTCAGTCACATTGCCTTCGATTTTGTTTGACATTTTTAAACGGTTTTCAATATGAGTTTTCTTAAATGACAGAGACAGAGAACGCTGTAAATTAAACGGCGATGAAATGAGGGGCAGTTCTCGTTATCCTATAGCACGAGATCTGTGGTTTCGCCAGTCAAGATTTTTGGGAATACGAGAAACGAAAAACCACAACATGTAGCAATACATCATCGTTTGCACATGATTAATCGTGTGTGCATTTTTTGAAAACGACCAATGCGGTTTTTTGAGAAAAATCGTTTCGTAAAGCAGTTCACGGACATTTTTGGTCAGCGTATTTCGAAATCCTGAGAACGCAACGCAGCTAAATTCGAATAGGCGTGCGCTTTTGTTGGGCTCCACGCTGCAAACTGAAAAGGCAAGTAATCGCAGATGAATTGCAATCGCTAAAAACAGAAATTTGTATAAAAAATAGCTCAGGGTATTTGAACAAAAACTATGAATGTTTCACTGTCGTTGTACGAATGGATACTTCCAGGAATCGCAAGGAATTTTCGATTAAAAATCTCGAATGGCGATGTGCGATGCTGTATCTCACTCTCCTTCGCCTGAAACAACGCGATGCCCGAACCAATATTGTTCAATCACAATCAAATCGGATACAAAAATTAAAAATAAGATTGATCAATCTGGAGGCATGGAAAGTTATGCATATACAGTAGTTACAGTTTGGAACATTTCTTGCACATAATCAGTCAAATACAGTAGGTATGTACAAAATAGTCAGAACAGGTGTTTGAACAGACTTTGAATATCTGAACGTTGTTGAGAAAATGAGACCAACTGTTCAGACATTGAAAATCATTGTTTAGACTTACCGTGGTTATCGGCCTTGGTCGTATGCTGCTGTGATACCCATCGTGTTTACCACTTGTCGCTAACTTGATTAATTTCATTTTAGAGATCCTTTTTGCGGTGACAGAAATTTAAACTTACGTGTGTTTGAAAGCTTTAAACGATTACATTTGGAAAAGTTTTGAATTAGTTTGTATGAGAATCAAGTCAGACATAACGGAAATAATGTTACTTTAAACTGGGTCATGTGGAACCAACTGAGTTCTGAGACTGCAAGTTTTCAAACTCGGTATCTGCGCTGCGTGTTTAGAAACCATGAAGATTTCTGATAACAACGCGCATTTTGGCCACAATGAAGTCAAAGAAGCGGATAAATTGTTTCGAGATAATGGGCCTAAAAGTGCATGGGCTACATGCACTTAGCTACAACAAGCATGAAATGTGTACTTTTCAAATGTGCCGCTATACTTGAAGCAGTATAAGTGTGATAGTGACTTTCTAATCATACAATTTACGGCTAGAAATTGCATGCATAGGAGATAAAATGAAAGCACAAATACGTAATATATAGCTTGTAAACTGCATAGCGATATCAAGATTTCCGGTAAAATATTGGTATTCGGAAACATTGCCCTCTTTCAAAATACACAAGATAAGCTTGTGAAAGCTGCCCTTTAGCAACTTTTCTAAACACTTCCAAAAACAAAAACGTTTAAAAGCAGCTTGAAACAGTTTTAAAAGGCAAAGTACAAAAGGCATTATAATGCTATTTGGCGCTTGAAAGGACATGATATTTCAATCGTTCAAACGATGGTACAAAAAGAGGCAAACAACAAAACAAAAGGTCGCGACACCCGGGATTAAGTGGTGTGGTGGTCGTCACAAATATGAGATTTGTAATTTAGTTGGCTGTTTGTTTGCTCGTTCTGAGTGGGCTGACCTTTACACTCCGATCAGAGAATCGTATCATATAACCAGCAGTCAGTGGTGTTCTCATAATACGTGCTGCATACGGACCCGGTTGTTTGGCACATCTTGGGTCTCCTTCTCCTTGCTAAAACTCCTGCATCAAAAGCTTTCGAACTGCTGTTCTAACAAAATTACGAATCCATGCAAGCGCGCACAGCTCAACTGCAAAGTGTCTGCCCGAGTACCCGGTCCGCCCACTTTGAAGAGGATCACTGCATTCGAGAAATCACGCTCCCACTAACCCACCAAAAATTGCTTAGTCATTCAACAAAGCTTGTAGATGACTAAAATAGCTATGGCCAAAAATGTTCATACAGCTTGTATCACTTTCACTAATGTTATGCACGGAATTATTATAATTTTATTGTTTCGTTTCTGTTAAACTCTGATGGAGAAATGAAAAATCTGTAAGCACAGTCTCAGAAATTGGCTATAAATCGTTCCCATTGGTATACTCAGAAATCCATGCTCCCAGTTTTCAGGATTTTTAAATGAGTATATTTTTAAAATCACACGATGTTTGAACCTAGACATAACGGAGCCACTGAAATTTTCCAATAGCACACACAGGGTGTGCTTGAAATTTGTGTTGTGCACAATTCTGCACTTTTGTTTCAGTCAACGTTCAAGGTCAAAGATTAGATTTTTTGACTGAACTTAACTTGTTGCTGTGAGCAAAAAGAAACAGTAGTTGATATGACATCGCACGGCGGGGGTACATACTGATGGTTGAACCTTCTCTAGGATACTATTTTAAAATATGACGATCCAAGTTGCAGTAAAATTAAGAACAGCCTGTATACTAAGCAAACAAAAACAAGCAATGTTAGTCAGATCAATTAATGAGCAAGTGACGCCAAAACGACGACAAGGGCAATTGACCGACGTTTTTTTAGCGTTTTCGCCCGTGATTTAGTTGTTACGTCAGAAAAAAACAATGACTTACGCGTTGGTTTTTTCAACAGTTATAGCATACATTTTTTTGTATATGCGTTCCATTTATTGTTATGTTCGTGCGATACATTTATAATGATATTAATGGGCAGAGCAACGATACAGAGACACTGCGCTCGATATTCAAGACGAGTAAGACAGCGAAAACGGAAATCGCTCCACGCATTCACACATTTTGACGCAGAATTACGCGCTCGCGGTGGCTCATTTCTCGAGCATATCGTGCTGCATAAATGTCGCCCTGGCCTGCGTCTCTACCAGTGTCATCCTCTGCCGTTGTTGTTGTTGTGCTCTCTTTCGCTGCTTATAATGTCTCTGTTTTAAAATCAACCGCGCCGCACGCTTCATTTTGTGCAAAATCACGGCTAGCCTCATTCTGCATTTCGTCTCTGATTCATAGTGAAATTAATGCGCGCTCAAGCGTGCTATTGTTGTTTTATAAAATTTTCCTATTCGGCAGATCGTCACGCACGCCTGTTTACCGCGCACATTTTGCAAAGATGAGCTGAAATGTACGTTGGGGAGTTCTCTCCTCCGATGGGACGGAAGTGGTCGTCGGGTTGGCAAAATAATGTTGTAATTGGGACGGCTGAAGTGTTGATCTTCATGACGTTGAAACGTTCATGACACATCACAACCAAAACCCGTTTCTGATGAATTCGTTGTTTTGTTAATGAACTTGTTTCAGCACATCATTTTTGTTTGGAGAAACATTAAAAACCGATTGTACATACATGCACAATATGTTTCTTCAAGCTGTCAGATTTTTCAGGTTACAGAGCACGCAAAACTTTGAATTGAAGAAGAATGAACGGTGATCGGCTTGGTTGGAATCAGAAACTATTTGTGGCTGAATATGCCTTCTTTCAAACCTGATCCCGTTCTTGATTCTTTTGCGGGCTCTATATACTGCTGAAGAAAGATACTGTAGGTCATTCCTCAAACGCAAAAAACTACAGTTTTTCACATGAATTTGTTCCCATTCAACCCAGTCCCGCATGTGTTGATTCTGTGACCTACCACCAGTAAGATTTCCCTTTTGAAACCTGTATGATTAAGTGCAGGAAACTTTCACCTTCAATCACACGTTCAATGTAATGGGCGATGTCTAATCTAATGTCCTCTATTTGAACAACTGTCCTCTGTTCTGTTCACTAAATCGGTAAAATGCAATAAACACCCAATTTACAGACAAACGTGGACACAGTAGTCAGTCAGTCAGTTAATCGCTTTCGAATTCCCACAAGAGTTCAAAGACAGCTAGTCCGCTGGAAATCCAACATTTAAAAAGAAAATAAGGTCCAAAAGGCAAGGCATGGGTGTCACTTAGGAGAAGAGATGCTACAACCAATTTTAGTTTTGGACATTGTCTGCAAAGCGTTTTCATAAATACGCGTCTGGTTTGCTTTTGATAAAGACCGTTTTCTTACATGGATGGGCCTTTTATCATTTCGGAGAGCTGAACTGACAGAGGGCAAAACGCACAACGCGCACTGATTTTGGGTATATTCGTTGAGTCCCTGAAGGATATTATACAGGCACCAGGCGATGCCGCTTACCGGGCGACAGACCCAAAGAAGCACCCTTATTGAAACGCTTCTCCAGAAACCGAAACTCAATGATGCGTCAAAATATATTGCCGTGACCTGATAACGATTCCCGGTGGCTTTCGATTTGCTTCTTGCAAAATAATGAACAAGAAGAATGTGCAACGGCTACTGTAATCGTCAGTTTTCCGGCAGTTTGTGAGCTGACATCATGCAGTAGCAGCATATGTATGGGGTTTGGACATTGCTGGGGAATGGAACAAATGACCCATTGGGCTCTTGACAGGGACGAACCTTTACAGTCTGTTGTTATTTCACATTCACAACAACGAATAAAATTCAAGAAAACGTCATCTCTCTTCTCCAATATAAATCTGTTATCCAAGCTGCAAAGTAATCTCAAATTCGCAAAAAGTTTTGGTCATTCATTCATTCATTCATTTTATTTCGCAAGAATGCGGGATGCTCCGCTAAAACTGTTAAGACAGCATGAGATACGGAGACCCATAAAACAACGTAAAACATAAAAACACACAAAAAACAAATCAGTACGTCGCACACAAAAAAGAAAAAAGAAAAAACGAAAAAGGAAAAATACACGGACACGAAAAAAGGCAAAGGGAAAAAGAAAGAAAAAATGTACGGATTTCAAAAAAAATAAAAAAAAATAAAAAAATAAATAAATAAAAAAAATAAATAAAAAAAAACACATTCACATGAGAACCTCTGACACAATTTTGCCATGCTTGTTGTTTGCGATTTTATGTAGAACTTCAGACACAATAGTGCGATCATTAACGGTACGCTTGAAACGTGGTATTGGCAGTGAAACAACGGATTGACTCAAACAGTTGTATGCAGCACCAATCGATAAAAGTGCGCCTGAGACCGCACGTTTACAGGTTCGCCTTGGAATCACAATAGCACGATGGTGGTTTGTACGAGCACTTATACGTTTGTTACTTGAAGACAGAAGGCTCAACTCAAAGCATGAGCCGTCACGAATCAGACATTTGTGCAGATATGACAAGCGATGTGCAAAAACGGACTGAAACAAAGGTACAATACCACAACTGTCACACAGAGTTTCATAGCTTGTATCACGATTGAAATTGCGAGTCAACAGCCGAAGAGCAAAACTCTGAACGCGTTCAAGCTTGACACGATCTTTTTCAAAAATAGGATAACAAGGAACCATGCTCGAAAGCAGTATTGAGCGAAACAACGACATGTACAAGTAACGCATAGCAGAAAGTGGCAAAACCGAGTTGAATGTACGACTGAAAGCACCAACAGCTCGTTTCACACGGGAACTAACAGCAATTGTATTCAAACTGTAATCCAGCGAATCATCGATTACAACACCCAGGTATTTGGTAGACGACACACGTTGAACAGTGGTGTTTGCAACACTGAGATCAACAGTCAAGCGACGCGACGAGTGGGAGCGACCAATGATAATGAATTTTGTTTTATTAGGGTTGATTTTTAGGTGGAGATGATTGATATGGTCCACCACAGCGTTCACGTCATCCTGAATGTGACCCCGACAAGCAGAGTTGGGCAGCGGGTGAATCAGACAGATATCATCAGCATAACACAGAACATTTGTACATTCAGTCAGATTCATTTGTGCAACGGAATCGATGTACGAATTGAACAATATTGGGCCAATAATTGATCCCTGTGGCACACCACTGCCACAGGGGCTGACTGATGAGAGTACTCCGTTACTCCGCACCGCCTGAGTCCGGTCAGTTAGATAGTTTTTGATTAGGTGTAATAGAAAGACCGGAAGGCGGTACCTTTCATGGAGTGTTTTCACCAGGCTGTTGTGAGGTATGACATCGAAAGCTTTCGAAAGGTCAAAAAATACAGCAGCAACAGCGGGTGATTTATCCAATTCGCGCGAAACAATACTATCAAAGCACATCAATGCATCAACAGTTCCTCGATTCTTTTGAAAAGCAAACTGTTTCACAGAGAGTTGTGGTTGGATGAAGCAATATCACAGTGCAATCAATGTACATATATCTTTTTTGCCAAGATCACGGCGAGATCATCAGTTTATCGACTCGGTCCTTGCAATATTTTTTTGCATTCTGTAAAATTGAACAATACCGTAAAGTCTTGCATATAAGGTCTCCTTATATAAATTTGAAAATCAAAAATTTCTGAAAAAAGTGGAATTTTGTGTGACAACCTTATAAGTGGGAGGAGGTCTTATAAAGCGAAGATTAAGAATTCCGGGCCTTATAAACGGGGTGAGATGTTGACCAAGTTAAAAATTTGAATTTTTTGGTTTCCCGCTGTGTGACACTCCGCCCACTTTTGGGTGGGGGTCTTACAAGTGGGAGGAACCTTATATGCAAGACTTTACGGAAATAATTAAGCAAATCCCCGAACATCAGTTTGCAAAAAACCGTGCTCTCTTCTTCACTATTGTTAAGTGACAACCACAAAAGGTGAAAAAAAGCAAATGATCGTGTGGAGGATAAACACTCTGAAAACCGCACCACACGTATTGTACGTGTAAAGTTGAGTTCAATTCATTTGAGCCGAAAATGAGGGCTCAGCAGAGCCACCGCAAAACGCCTGAAGAAAAGTTAAAAAAATTTTTTACTACCATGCCGTATTCAGCGTGAAACAGGGTTTTAATCGGTGTGCGACAATAAAAAATGAAAAGCCTCACGTTGCATCTGACCCGTAACTCCATCCAACTCCACCGATTTCTCTGTTAACGGGACTGAAAACAGGTTACCGGTTTAAAATTTGATCAATTATGATGATGTCAACACAACAGGATACGAAACAAAAACCAATCGAAGTTGCACTTGCAGATGATATCGCTTGGATGGACTTTAGAATTACCATGAGAAGTAAAATCGGAAATATTCATCCAAGCCTTTCCTACGCTCAAAAACTTTTTCCCAAAAGTTGTTCAAGCCTAAAACCATCGGTTCATCGAAACAAAATAAAATGAAATAAAAATAAAATCGGTAAAACGGTCCAAAAACTAAAAAAATCAATTTTTGACCAACAAACATTTTTTTGGAATGGGCTTCCTCAATAGTCACGCAGAGACTCACGCACCGATTTGCTCACGCACTGCACTTTCTGAAAAACATTGGCTTTCAGGCTTGCCCCAAGTGCATTTGCCCCCCCGCCCGCAGCCCCCAAACTTTCTCAGCTACTTATCATATAGGGTTGTTAAACAAAAATGAAAATTTTTTTTTAAAGTGATTAAAAAAAAAACAAAAATGCCGATTTTAAAAAAAAAAATTCGAAAAATTTTCCTCTAATATGCTCTGAAAACCTCAATTTTGGCAAAATTTTTCGAAAGTTCAACAAAAATTTTCTTTGATTATACCTCGTAAAACCTTTAGCAGTCGATTTTGGGCCGTTTTACCGACTGATTTTAGGCTACGACAACATCTGCGATGAAGTTTTTGAGCGTCCCAAAGCTTGGCCTACCATTTCCGATGCAGATAAGGTGACGATTCGCCTCGCAGAGCGTCCGATTGTGCTCGCTGCTCCGTTTGCAAGCGCTACGTTGTCTGGTTGCTTGCTGCTTCGTGTCGTGTCGTCGCAACACCATCAGAAGAATTGATCGAATTTCAAGGCGGTATGTTTGTCTTCACTTTCGCTCAGCATTAGTTTAGCTGGGGACAATTAGTGACGTTTTGGAGGTCAAAACACAAGAAGAGGCATGGTGACGGTTTGGAAAAGGGGTAATTGAGGTCACCAAAACAAAATCTGCAAAGTTCCGTCATATGGGAGTCATTCGGGAGGCGCTTGCATATCATATGTGGTTCTTCGGACTCCCTGATTGATTTAGCACAACTTTGATTTTTGAAATTTTTTTTTAAAAAAAAAAAATTTTTTTTTTTAAAACAAAAATGACGATTTTTGTTTTTTTTAACAACCCTACATCACACTGAAGAAACAGACATTGGTGAAACAGTTTAGGTCGAAACACGAAACTACGATGCGTCTAGGGTAGGGTTCGAAAAAAAGTAAAAATTCCGTTTTTTTAATCAAAAAAAGTTGTTTAATTTTTTAATTAATTTAAAAAAAATTCAAAAATGCCGGACGGAGAAAATTTTGATGGTCGACAACAAATTCGAACGGCATTTTCAGAATGAAATAAAGCTGTTTTGGTCCTTAAAATTGGCAAAAACTTTCGTGAAAATTAGCCTCCGACGTCAATTTGGACCTACCTTTTGCAGCATGTGGATCCAAACCAGGTCGTGGTTCTCGTTCCAAATGATTTTTCTGTGTTCCACCGTACTTTCTTGAATACTTCAGATGGAAAATGCACCGGTTCACGTTGTTGTTGATGGGCAACGCCGCGTTTCTTCAAGACGACAAATCGGCAACAATCAAGAGTTGACAAATAGGTTTCCTCCAATTTGAAGGTAAAACCAAAATAATTTACTGCTTTTTAGTCCATTAACGAGCTCATGAAACCAATTGCACAAGCTTCTATCGAAATTCTGCCAAAAACAAAATCCACACAAAACTCTGGGCAAAAAGCATAATGACTAGGGTTGTTAAACAAAAATGAAATTTTTTTTTAAAAGTGATTAACAAAAACAAAAATGCCGATTTTTTTTTTTTAATTGAAAAATTTTCCTCTAATATGCTCTGAAAACCTCAATTTTGGCAAAATTTTTCGAAAGTTCAACAAAAATTTTCTTTGATTATACCTCGTAAAACCTTTAGCAGTCGATTTTGGGCCGTTTTACCGACTGATTTTAGGCTACGACAACATCTGCGATGAAGTTTTTGAGCGTCCCAAAGCTTGGCCTACCATTTCCGATGCAGATAAGGTGACGATTCGCCTCGCAGAGCGTTCGATTGTGCTCGCTGCTCCGTTTGCAAGCGCTACGTTGTCTGGTTGCTTGCTGCTTCGTGTCGTGTCGTCGCGACACCATCAAAAGAATTGATCGAATTTCAAGGCGGTATGTTTGTCTTCACATTAGCATTGGTTTAGCTGGGGACAATTAGTGACGTTTTGGAGGTCAAAACACAAGAAGAGGCATGGTGACGGTTTGGAAAAGGGGTAATTGAGGTCACCAAAACAAAATCTGCAAAGTTCCGTCATATGGGAGTCATTCGGGAGGCGCTTGCATATCATATGTGGTTCTTCGGACTCCCTGATTGATTTAGCACAACTTTGATTTTTGAAATTTTTTTTTTAATTTTTTTTTTAAACAAAAATGACAATTTTTGTTTTTTTTAACAACCCTAATAATGACACCTTCTGTGGAAAGTGTCTTAAACGCATTTTCAGATGAAAGTACAATTTTGATGGTCAAAATTCGTTTTTTTTGATTAATTGAAAAAATTAATTAAAAATCCCTAATTTAAAAAAAATTATTAAAGTTAAAAAAATTCGAACCCTGGGCGTTGTCCATCAACAACAACGTGAACCGGTGCGTTTTCTGTCTGAAGTATTCAAGTAAGTATGACCTATTTTTTTAAACGTGCCCCACTGAAATGACGTCATGTGCCGCCAAACATGCGCTTGCGGTTCACATTCCGTCTAGCCGATTTCTTCCCGTAAACAAATGGTGAATGTCAAATCAGTCATGTCAAACTGACATTTTAGAGCCTGTGCTTTGACAAACGGGCGTTTTTAAAGCAAATGACGTTATTTTAGTCTGGACACGTTTGAATAAATCCACAATACTATGGAACACAGAAAAATCAACTGGAACGATAAACACGACTGGGTTTGGATCCACATGCTGCGATAGGGTTGTTAAACAAAAATCAAAATTTAAAAAAAGTGATTGAAACAAAAACAAAAATGCCGATTTTTTTAAATTCGAAAAAATTTTCTCTAATATGCTTTGAAAACCTCAATTTTAACACAATTTTTTGAAAGTTCAACGAATTTTTTTTGATATTACCTTATAAAACCGTCAGCAGTCAATTTTGGACCGTTTTACCGACTGATTTTAGGCTTTTGCGATGAAGTTTTTGAGCGTCCCAAAACTTGGCTTACCATTTCCGATGCAGATAAGGTGACGATTCGCCTCGCAGAGCGTCTGAGCTGCTCCGTTTGCAAGCGCTACGTTGTCTGGTTGCTGCTTCGTGTCGTGTCGTCGCCACATCATCATCAGAATTGATTGAATTTCAAGCCGGTATGTTTGTCTTCACTTTCGCTGGGGACAATTGGTGACGTTTTGGGAGTCAAAACACAAGAAGAGTAACAAGCATGGTAACGGTTTGGAAAAGGGGTAATTGAGGTCTCCAAAACAAAATCATCAAGGTTCCGCCATACGGGAGTCATTCGGGAGGCGCTTGCATATCATATGTGGTTTTTCGAACTCCCTGATTGATTTAGCACAACTTTGATTTTTGAAATTTTTTTTAATTTAAAAAAACAAAACAAAAATGAAGATTTTTGGTTTTTTTAACAACCCTATGCTGCAAAAGGTAGGTTCAGATTGACGTCGGAGTCGGAGGATAATTTTCATGAAAGTTTGCCAATCTTAAAGGCCAAAACAGCCTTATTTAATTCTAAAAGTGCAGTATTCGAACTCAGCTCATCACTTATTTTTGTCGACCATCAGATTTTCTTCCGGTTCCGGCATTTTGGAGTTTTTAAATTAATTTTGAAAAAAAAATTCTCCTATTTAGTCATTAAAATAAAAATACATTCCATATTCCATGCAGCCTGCAGCTCTGAAACGCAGTTTACGTTTTTAGGAACCATAACTGGAACGAAATTGAACGAACGACACGAGACAAAAATGGAGCAAACGCTGCATCTGTTCGAGTCGGCAGTGCGTGATATATTCTCGTTTTGGCCGCCGTACCAGCATATTGTTCATTCGGGGTACGCTGGGTCAAATTCAATTGAAAAAGACCAATGGTTTCAACAGTGTGTGGTGGAACGCTTTCAGCAACAAAATGCGAACGTTTGTGATAATGAGGTGAGATATCCCAGTAATAAGCGTTCCATAAAAACAATTCAACCGTTTTTTAACATGTGCAGAAAATGTACCTTTTTGTTTTCACGACGCAGCTTGCCGACTGGATGTCGGAAATTTTGGACGCCGAATTCAACGTTTTGTTCGAGGACGGCACGGTCGATGCGACCGCACGGGCGCTCTGTCAATGTTGGACATTTGCGAAACGCAACGAAACAAACCGTCTGGATGAATTGATGGCCGTGTTACGTCGTAAAGCTGGACAGGGCAGAGCTGCTCAAACAGAGCACGCACAAAAGGCGCATTCTGAGTCGTCAGAGAACGAATTGGAGGATTCTGAGATTCAGGAAACAAGCTCGAATGGAGTCGCGAATATCCAAGTGGAGGCTGGCCAAAATGGCGAGTGTTTTAATGGTGGCTGGCGGTCAACTGGTGCCGTGAACGATGTGCAAGCTTCGTTGACGAGTCAGTCGGGGGAATCAATGGAAACTGATGAATTGCCCATTTCAAAGCCGATGTCAGAAGATGGGTGGACGTTGGTGACGGCGAAAACAAAAATTCGACCGAAGAAAAGTTAAAAGCTGACGTCTTAGCGCCAATTAATTTTACTGTGTGGAGCGAGTCCGTTCATTGCTGATTTGTTAAAAACTAGCTGCTCAATTGTTATTGTTATAATTGTTCAAAAAACTTATGCCAGATCGTGAATAAAGTTGTTATTGTACTGAACACTAATTGTGAGTTTCATGGATGTTTTCACGGTTTTTTGGTCCGTGGAGTTAATAAATACAAATATTTCAAATCCAATTCTCTGCTGTTTGTATTTCACGATTCTTCAATTGACTGAGATTGCATTCGCAGAGTTTTACCTGCGAACATGCTATCAATCGATGATCTGAAAGCGAACCTCATCGAACGAACTAAGGTGAGATGAAGCGGGAACAGATAATTCGAGTTCCCAATTTTTTTGCTCGCTGTTACTGCTTGATCTTTATTTCATCCAATTCTCGTCGAAAACTGCCAATCGCCATACGGAAGAATGGGAGCTTAGACTGAATAGTAGGGTAGCTAACGCGTGGTACTCGAGTTTGCCATTTTCGAAGTTGGTGTGTTGCAGGAGAGTGATGGGCTGTACCAAGACAACAACAACGTGCAGGCACAGTTCGTGAACGTTCTGACTGAGCTGCAACAGTACCAGTGTCAGTTAACGCACCACGTATTTCATTTGAAAAAAGCAAATCAGCATGCAATGAATTTGTGTGCAAAAACTAATTGGCGTCGGCCTTAATCTGCAGTTTTGGGTTTGATTTTACTGGACTGTTGCCGAACTCTTATTCTTCCAGCACGAATTCAACAACTGGAGGGCAAAAATGGATTGACTCAAGAGAAATCGCTGATTGAGCAGGCGAAAAAGGCGATGCAGGAGAAACAGCAAAAGGCGGCGTCATTGTATCAATTGTTGACGCAGAAACGTCAGGTTCAGCGCAAAAACCAGTTATTTTTTCGTTTGGTTTCTGTCAATTCCACGTTTATTTCCTGCTCTTGTGTCAAGTGTCAAGATCACCAAACCCTACTCACTCATGTTTTTTGTATCGTTCTCAAAGGTGCTTCTGTCAAAATTGAACGAGGGTGTACAGCAGTTGGCACTGGTGCAAAACAATCTAATCGGAAAGCAACTGCTCGAATGGAAGCAACACCAGAAGATGGAGCAGATTGGTGCGCCGTTTGACAACAGGGACGAGCAACTCGATGAAATACAGAGCGAGTACGCGCGGTTCTGACGTTTTCACTCCGGTGAACTCTACTGATCAGTCTCATTATTTGAAAACGGACACTTCTTTTGGGCAACATTGACCCGCAGAAGAGGGGTATACTCATCAGTGATTCAAAGAAACGGCTGATTCAAGACGCTCAATTTGAAAGTGACATAATACTGACTCGTATTGACTCGCCAGTTCATGTGCATATATTTCAATGTTCGATTGAATGCGCCAGATTCGAATTTCTGGCCGAGCACTGCTGGCAGCTGCGTACACGTGCGTCCTGGCTGATTGATCTCGTGCAACGCGGTCCGCAGTTGTCCGACAACGCTGCGCAACAGTGCGCCAAAACGGTGAAGGAGATCGTGGAGCATCTGACCAAACTGCTATGGGTGCTCATATCACAGTGCGTCGCGCGGTGGTTGCCTTTATATTGTGCAATGCAAGCAAATCCGGGCAGTTGAATGGAGTACAATGTTGGTGGTTGAGGAAACGAGATGGAACAGTAGTCCAATTGTAAATGCTGTGCCATCGTTTCATTTTATGTCGCGAAACGCAGTGACTCCGACAAAAACTGCAGGAACAGCATATAATACGGTAATCAGTTTCGGTTGGTTGACTGCTTTTGAGCTGATGGCCTCACTGATTGGTCCAACCAGCTCGATGCAGCCAATCAGCGCGCCATATTCAAATGCCAGGAGGCGCAAATTGCACTTATTTTACAGTTTCACTGAACTTGTTTTCCACATTCGCAGATCGTTCATTGTCGCCAGTCAACCGGAGCCAGTGCTGAAGACGCAGCATAAATTTACGGCGGCCGTGCGCCTTTTGATCGGTGAAGTCTGAAATTGGCAGAGTTTCATTTTATTTTGCTCGAAATCATTTTAAAAAAGCTAATATTTTAGGCGACCGTCTGGGCATCAAACAACAGTTGGACAACACAACGGTGACGGTGAGAATTGTGGCTGAGGACCAAGCGAAACAGCTGCATGCGAGCAAGTGCCTCAGCAAGGATCTGTCAGTCACGCGAATATTATTGTGGGCTGACTACTTTCGTTGGCAGAAACTCGAAAATGTGTGGCGTAATTTTTTTGCAGAAAAAACGATGTCGGCACGATCAGCAACGACTTTGAGAAACTGCAATTGACCGACAAGGGGCATTTGTGTGCTACGTTTACGAATTCGGTTTGTCGCTGAATTTCCAAGTTTTGCAACACCGCAAAGAACTCTAACTTAGAGGCAATCGGCTGATTGGTTGGTGACTGATCACGCGATGCATGCTTTCTGTGCAGGCACTGACTGCGCTGTGGGGGCGGAATTTACTCTGCACATCGTGATCACCAACCAATCAGCTGATTGCCTATAATTTAGAGTTCGACTGTATTCTCAACTGAAAATTTGAATTCGTGTTTTGGCAACTCTGTGCACAGAAACTAACCCGAATCGCACCACGAAAACCGGTGTCCAAGGGTGGCAACGAGAAGTCGTCGCCGGCGATGGCGACCGACCAAAAATACGCTCTGTTGTTCAATATTTCTCCATTTCAACTGGGAAACCTTGGAAAATTCGATCTTTGGGTTCGTTTCGATCATGCACGCGCTGTCGTGCTATCATTATGGATTGTTATTGTTTTCAAGCAGGCTTGAACGCTGTGAAAGATTGAGTCCAATCTAGTTTTCCGTGTTTCAGACGTTGTCACTGCCGCTTATGGTGACTGTGCATGGCTCGCAAGACTGCGATGCGCAAGCGGCAATCCTTTGGCAGCGTGCATTTGGCTCCGTGGTTTGTGTGTATTGATTGTCTGATTGATTGACGCTACATCAGCGGTAGCACGCTTCTCTTTGAAGGTCTTCATGCGGTAATTCAAAATATTTCTTTTTTATTTCATTTTCATATCACTGCATTTTTATAGAATTGGGCGCCAAACCCGTCGACGGACATCCAAGTCACCTGGCCGCAGTTGGCCACCGTTTTGAACCACAAGTTTCTTCGGTTCACAGGCGTCAAGCGACCGCTCAGTGACCGAGACTTGCACTATTTGTCTGAGAAACTTTACGGAAAACCCTGTCAAGACTCGTTGATGGCGCCGAAAATCACATTTCATAAATTCGCGAAGGTACGACGACATTGGATGACGGGCAAGGATGGTGTATTGGTAGAAAAGTGGTGAACCGAAATGGCGTCACAGGCGCTTTTCACGTGATTCCGCACTTCCAGTTTGGCTGATCCCTTTCGGTGAAAAAAATTACGTGAACAGGTCAACCTACATGAGCGTGAAATTCTAGTGCCTAAGTGCCTCTGCATGATGCGGGAGTTGGCAATATGTTTCATTGCATTTTGACCGTTTCAGCAAAACCTGCGCGACGACGTTTCATTCTCGTTTTGGGAGTGGCTGTTTTCCGTGATGCAGTTGATTCGACAGAAGTTGCAGATTTTCTGGGACGAAGGTTGATTTTTGAATGTTTGCATTTCACTCTGGTGCTGGTAGATGATTTCAGTATAGCAGCTGGCCTGTATTATATTCTCCATGGAGTATCCGTAAGTGACTGGCATGCTTTGTTGTCGTTGCAGGCTGGCTGTGCGGCTTCGTCAGCAAGCAGGAGGCGAGTGAGATGCTCGTGCGCAACGACCGCGCCTCGTTCCTGTTGCGTTTCTCGGACACACAGACGGGCGCCGTCAGCATCGCGTTCGTCTGTCAAGAGCACAATGGTTCGCTTGCGCCGTTTTATGTTCACACAACAAACTGTTTATGTTTTTTTGGATTTAAATCAATGTTGTCGTTTACTGTACAATCAATTTGTTTGTTTGTTTTTTCAATTTCCCTGTTCAATTGCGTCATCAATTCTTTCGCAGCGCTCGTCCCGTTCCACTTGGCGCCGTTCGTCGTGAAAGAGCTCGACCAACTGTCGCTGAGTCAGCGTATCGCCAAGTGTCCGCAGTTGCAGCACAGTCATCATTTGTACCCGGACATCGACAAGGCGCTCGTGTTGAAACGCTTTGAGCAGGACGAACAGAAGCGAACGCAGCCGGCTGGCCCCGACGGGTACATCGGCAGCGAGGTGATCATGGTCGCAAAGGGGTCAGTCGGCACGATTTGCTTGATATTTTGGTGAATAGTACTGCCGGGGCGGTTGTTTTTGTTTGTTAGGCCTGCCGATTTCATTCTCACTTCTTTACCCGCATACTTGACTTGATGTCCTTGGTCAGGCACTCAAACGGCCGATTATTTACCACCGCATTCAATGTTTTCCACATTGCTGATACTCTGTGTAAGCAGAACTGTATCTTTTGGGCAGTTTGCTTTGTTGCGCTTGTAACGACTGCAACATGCCGTACGTTTGATGAAAAACAAAAGGTGCGGTTTTTTGTCTAAATAATTTCGCCGTGTAATTGCAGGCCTCTTGGCGGTGGCGCAGCGTCAGGCTCCACAGGTGCTTACGAGCAACTCGGTGCTTCATCGCCGTCGTCGGCGGGACTGCCACCATCGACGGCCGGCCACGGCTCGCCTGGCATTGACGACAGGTTTGCACTGACTCAGGCGGTGTTTTTGACTGAGTGTTGCCACGAGACGTGCCTCCTCGTGTCACTTGGTTCCAGTTTTGCGCGACTCTTGGCTGTCTCGTCTCATAGAAAGAAAACCCGGTCTATCATGGGAACCCTGCATCATCTCATTTTCAACTTTCCTTTCTCGTCATCGTTTGCAAAGCTTCCGTTTTTGCGCCCACCAGCTATCCGATGAACGTCACGGACAGTCCGTCGTCAGTGTTCAGCGTCTCGCAGCACGGCGGCGCCGTGTCCTTGGACGAAAGCCTCGAACAGTTGCTCGGGCCGAACTTCGGCGTTGACCTGTTGAACAACACGGCGATGCTGCCGCAGTTGAACGATCTGACGTCGTTCATGCACGGACTGGACGCGTTCGCACAGAGCGCCGCCGCGCCCGCGCAGTTCACGGGCGATGCGCTCGTGCACCCGCAGGCGCAGGGCGTCCCGGACAACATGGACTACGAGTGCGTGCCGGAGTTGTGTGGGCACTTTTGCTGATGCATCAGGCAAAACTCTGAAACATATGCGAGCTGTGTATTCTCGCAGGCTGATTGGCCGAATCGGACTTATTGATGCAATCCGTAAGCTAAATTGAAAAACGCCGAATCAGCTGACTGATTGCTTGCGATTCTGTCGTCCAGAGAAAGCTCACTCGTTTGCATGGCTGTTTCAGGCAAGTCAATCCCGACTCCATTGGCAACGACGCAACAATGCATGGCGGCGTGGTGGCCGAGTAACATTTTTTCAAGTTTGCGATAGACGATTTCACACAGTCTGTTTATCTTGTCTTGTCACCCTATATATCGTTTGGAAACTCAGTTATGCTTAAATGGGATACCATCATGTGCTGTGCCGTGCCTTATTTATAAAAGCTGTGCATCGTACATGTTGACACGCAAATCGTGTGCGGTTACGACAAAAACCAATAGCATATTGATGTTTCGATGTCCACAAATTTTACACGTTCATTTTTGCATTTACGCGGTCCCGAAGAAAGACTTGAACAAAAAAGAAAACACCTTAAAAATGATAATTTAATCGGAAGTGAATCTTACGTGGTCAGCTCAGCACTGATATCATAGAAAGCACAAAGAACAATCAGCACAACTTGTTAGTTATAGCAGGGTGCGTTTTCCAACTAGTACAACTGAATCACCGATACAATAGCAAAAAAACCCTGACCAACATTTTGAGGAAGAGACTAGTGCTTGCGATCGAAAAACGAAATACGACACGAATGTCTCAAAACACAGACGGTGGAAGTAGCAAGGCAAAAAGTAAGAGTAAAAAATAAAAATACACCAGAATAAAGGCAGTACGGAATGCAATACTCGAAGTGGTAGAGACTTGTTGTTGTTGAATAAATGTTGAACGACAAAATACTGGTGGCCAGCCTTGCATCACGAAGAGCCATAAGCACCAAACAAAGTAAAGCTCCAATTCAACGGTGATTAAGCGCCCTTCCTTGGCGCCCTAGCCTTCGCCTGTGTCGTCGCCGCCTTCTTAGCAACCGGTTTTGCCTTCTGCGACTTTGGCGCTTTGGCTTTTTTCGGTGACGCAGCCTTTTTCGCGCTGGCGGCCGGTTTCTTTGCGCTCTTTTCCTTTGCGGTCTCTTTTTTTGTGGGCGTCTTTTTCTTCACGGGCGACTCGGCTGCAACAGCCAACAAAGAAACGCGAGCCTCAAACAAAAATCAACAACCGAGTCATCTTCAGTGACCTCAGCACCGTGCATGAAAACAAGGAACAATCATTTTTGAACGAAACAAACAATCCAAAAAAATAGTCCACGCTCACGCACCCTTCTTCTCGCCCTCGGTGGCCTTCTCCGTCTTCGCAGCCTTCTTCGTTTTCTTCAGCGCAGCTTCGCCAATCTTGAAACGGCTGTTCGTCGCCGTTGACGCCTGTTTCAGCGTGTTGTTCTCGAGACCGTGACGCAGCGCCACACGCACGTGCTTGGTCACCTGCAGCAACGCAACACAAATGAAACACAATGGCGCCCCGCTAAATTGCGTCCTCCACACGACGTTCACGGAGTGTACTTGGTTGTTGAACCCAACATAGTTGATCAATCAAAGAAACGAATGACTTCACTCTGATAACAAAATCCAAAGCCCGCACCCAATGCAACCTTTGGCACGTCGTCGCCGACCGCGTAGTTCTGCAAGATGTACTTCAGGATCGCCTGGCGGCTTGCGCCCTTCTTGTCGGCCGTCGCCTTGATCGCAGCCTGGATCATCGCGCTGTACGTTGGCGGGTGCGACGGCGCAGCAGACGGCTGCAACAAAAACAGTCACGGTCGTCAACGATGGATAAACCACTCACGGAAAAAAGGCAACCGATACCGAACCGAACGGAGCCAAATTTGTTTTTGAAAAAAAAAACAGTCGAACAGTGAATAACAAACAACCTTCTTCGTTTCCGTATCCTTGACAGTCGACATGATGATGAGATGAGATGAATGGATTTTTTGCTTTCACAAAGGAAGGAATCGCTCGGGTCGCGACAAAGTTCAGCGGAAACACGAATTCACAACACAAAGTAATACCAAAGAAATACAGAAAAGTGATCAAGCAAACGAGCCCAGCGATTATAAGTGTGCCCGCACGCGCGCGATGAAACCGTCTATTTAATTTGTCGTGCCATGCGAATAAACGCCGCCAGCGCCAGCGTTTTGTGTAAATTTGCCGCTTTCTCCGTCGAATTTCAAACGAGCTGTAACGCAAACCCATTACAACATGCACATGATTTGAAAGCTCTTGCGTTGTGCAAGCTGCCGCTACAAACTCCAATTAAATTTTTATCAATGTGGTCACTTACTAAACTATTTTAGCACAAAATGATCCATTTTGTTGCAGTGTTTTGTTATCAAAATTCAGGACTGTGATCACCCGAGACCGAAAACATGTGGGTTTTGGCAGTTGCAGTGTGTGTTCCGCAAAATCTTCAAAATAAACTTTAAATCGTGGCTGATCAGCTTGTATATGCTTCAGAAACTCGATTTTCCACATCTCAGACAAACATACAAATTGAAAGGTCCGTTTTGATTGTTGTTCATCTTATTTGTATCTGTTCCTCAACTTTGAGTTTTAATTTATTTATTACATTTACTCAATTTTACACTCAATTACATTTTATGAAATGAAAAATGAAAATGAAAAAAATGAAAAATACATCAAACGTGTTAAGAAACAACAGAAGTAGCAGTTCAATCAAACGTCCCCAGTGTCAACTGAGAAAAATTCATGGACGCAGACTGATCAAACCACTTCGGTTGTTTCAAACACAGGAATGTATGACAAAAAAACAATTCTTTGTACACTGACTAACACCGTGACCGTAACACACTGATGATTTTCTGAAGTTCCAATCAGAACTTTTCAACTGTCAACTTCTGAGCATCAACCAGTGTGTTACAGTTGCTGAGACTCAAACATCCGCGATATAAATAAAGCAAAAGTTATCGATCAAAATAATTTCACGCCTTCTGTGGCGTCTTTTTTGCGGTCTTTTTCATTGTTGTCTTCTTCGTCACCGGTTTGACTTTCATTGGTGACTTCGGTTTCTTTGGTGCTTTCGCCTTTTTCGGTGATTTTGGTTTCTTTGCGGCAGTCGGCTTTTTCGGTGTTTTAACCTTCTTGTTCGTGGTGGTCTTCTTCAGCGGTGAGGAGGCTAAAAAACAAGGTAATGGACGTTTCAATTCAAAGCAAAATGTTGCATGTAAAAAAATTGCCAAATTATAAACAACGGCTTATCTCAAAAATAGAATGCAAAAACTCACTCTTTTTCTTGACGACCTTCTTTGGCTTCTTCGCTTTGGGTTTCTTCGCGACCTTTGGTTTCTTCAGTGCAGCGTCGCCGAGCTTAAAACGGCCGTTGGTTGCGGTGCCCGCCTGCTTCAGGAGGTTCTTTTTGAGACCCTTACGCAACGCCAAACGCACGTTCGAGTTGATCTGTAAAAAAGTTTGAAGTTTGGATGAAAATCGGCGTTCTATACACACATGAAACATCCTTATAAAATATTGAACCAAATAGGAAAAGAATCACATCCAACTGCGAGGCAAGATAATATCATAATCATTATGGATGGTAATCAGACAGTATGGAATTATCCTTATTCATAATAACTCATACGATAATTGCACTCTGATGTGGAACAACAGCAAGTGCATGCATACCTTGAGAACGTTGTCGCCGACTTTGTAGTTCTGCAGGATGTATTTGAGGATCGCCTGGCGGCTGACACCCTTCTTGTCAGTCGATGCCTTGATCGCAGCTTGGATCATCGCCTGGAAGGTCGGGTGTGTCGGCGCGGCCTTGGGACCTGCAGCGGCCTGAAAGAATAAAATCTATGTATCATTGGTCATTCAACATGCAATAATAAATCCAGCATCAAATGTACAGTATGTTTGTTTAAACCTGTCACTTTTTTGCTGAATACAGATCACGCGAAACAAGGAATAACGGGATCGGAACTGCAAGAAACCATACTGCCTGTTAGCCAAAAACCTGTGGGGTGTTTCATTCCAACCAAACCCGCACATTTGTTCTTCTTACAATAATTCAAAGTTTGTATTCTGCGAAAGTGACAGGTTTTAACATACTTGAAGTCGCACTGGACGTTTGGTAGTAAAACAGTCGAACTTTAAATAATAGACATTCAGTTGATTTCCTACAACTTAGAGCTCGACTGTAAGTACATATTGGCGTCACTTATGAAAATGCAGTCAAACAACCTTTTTGGTGGTGGTCTTCTTCATCTTCGGTGACGGCGCGGCCACGGCAACAGGAGCATTGGTTGGCGTGGACATATTCGCTGATTATTTGTTTCGATTTCACGAGCAACGAGCAAAGCACTACGAACGAACGTACACGAACGATATACCAACGCAACGCAACAATGCAGACATGCGCGTTTACTGCTGTGTTTATGTGAGAGCGTGCACAGCCGCGATGAAACTGGCTGTTTATTGAACGAACGCGTGCGAATAAACTGGTCGGCGGCGGCATTTTTGCGTAAAATTTCGATAGTTTTTTATGAATTTCTGCACTCCGTTAACCTCGCTTTTTGACAATATGCACATTGTTGGAAAGCCGTTGCGCAGGGCTTTTTGATGATATAAAATTCATGCAAACGTGACGATGTAGTATTTTTGCGGTTGAACATTATTGTGGGCTTTTTGTTTTTTTAACGTTTTGTGCGGATGATCGGTCATTCCACGACGTCTGTGATTGTCAATAATTCCGCGACGGTAATTTTCTATGGATCTCAAAAGCTTCACACAGGAACATATAAACAAAACGTTGTGTGAAATGCTGTTTGTATCCGGAAAATTCGCACCTTTCTCACAGAAACAAACATTATGTTTACATTATAGTGCGGGAGGAAGAGATCAAAAATGTCCGTGATTCGGATTGCTGCCATTTTTTGTGTTGAGCAAACGTGCTGAGAAGTAGAACCACACTTTTGTGACGGTGCGGTATGAATGATGGTGTGAATAACGAGGTGCCGTGCAGCTAGCTAGCTATTACCGGTATCTTACATTTTGGTTCCGAGACTCAAAATGCGCACATACAATGTACGAGTGAACAGTTTCATGCATGACGCGGGATGGAATTAAAAATTGGCAAAACGATCCGAATCACTGAAATAGGGCCGGATCACTTAAGCTATTTTGAATTGCCACATGAACATTGATAACCAAATTGATCATTTCTACGCCTGCAAACGCAATGAGTCGCAGAACCCAAAAAACATAATAAAGAGCGCACTTTCTTCAACTCGCAACTTCTTTCTTCTCCTCTCAGTTCGGAGTTGCCACGCATGCGGCGTTCAGTTCCACGGAGTTCCTGCACATTCCCGAAAAATAAAAATGAAGTGAAATGAAATACAAACTGTGCTTTAATTTGGCTGCTTTTCACTTCCATTTGTATTTGGAAACAAAACTTGCACCAACATTCCGGGAAAACTATCAATTTTGGCACTCATTCTTTCTTGCTCTTCAGCTCAGCCATGTCACCCCGCATCTGAGCGCACTGTGCTGCGACCGTGCTTATGTCGTGTTGTTCCAGTTTGTTCATCAAACTTGAACTCGCGGTTGGCACAAAAAGATCGACATCAGAGGAGCCAAATCAACTTTCCACCTCTTCGTCGTCGCCTCGGCTTCAATGTCCGGCGTATAGTTGCCACGGTAACCGTAAAAACCATAAAAATACGGGCGGTACGGTTTTACCGTACCGTACCGTGACCGTACCGTGCGATTTTAAAATTTCCAAACCGTACCGAAAACCGTACCGTCATCAAAATACAATTACCGTACCGTTGACCGTACCGTGGCAAAATTTTGGCAAACCGTACCGAAACCGTCGTATTTTTTCCAAAATTGACGGTTTGACCAAGCTTTTTTTGTGTGCGTGCGCTGTGTGTGGCGTGGCGTGCGTTTGATTTTTTGTTGGTATCATATAGGTTGCTTGTCCCACGGATACATAAAAATTTTATTTGTTTTTTTGTGCCGTTGTAAAAATCAACGGCTTTCACATTACTTTTTTTAGTTTTTTTTGGTGTATACTAAAAAACTAAAATAAAACACGCGCTAATTAATAATCAATGACAATAAAACAGGTCATGAAGATCGATTGTGACTGTGAGAACACTAAACAAACAGCAGTTTTTACAAGATTTTAACTAAAATTCTGTGACTTTCAAAAAGCAAAATTTTGGTGAACACAAATTTGCAATTTTTAAACAGTAGAAACTGAAACAATATTGTTTAAAAAACATTTTTGTGCAAAAGCGGGCATAAAAAACACAAATGGGATTGTGCAAATAAACGGGTATCGATTCCCGGCCAGTTCTGTAAAATAAAAAATAAAGGGGCCTCTTCGGGTCAAACTTAGCGACTTTGAAAAATGAAGTTGTCAAACAATCAAGTCACGTTTAAACAAGTTTGTGTATGTCACGCAGAAAAAGTCTAACGGGAACGACTTCACTTTAACCAAGTTTAACTTAACTAACCGAGAACAAACGGGGGCAGCAAATTCAAATAGTTTAAAAAAATTGTCAACGATTGCAAAATTAGCGAAACAGAGTTATAAAAGAATCATCTTTGACATAGAACTGACACCTAATCGAAAAGCTTGAAACAAACATTTGAAACGTTTGAAAAGCACTATCGAGCGGGTTCTCGAGATTAAATTATTACATCGTCCACATTATTACATTAAGCGTCCACACATCAACTGAACTCCATTCACTATGCAATTTGTTTCTTTATTATCTTGATTTCACACCTTACGCAGCGCAGGGTTGGTTCAGCTGGTCTGACTCTGGTGCTGTGCTGGTCCACCTTGTGATGTGGTAGATTTAGGTTTCGGTTGGGTCTTCCTGTACTCTTGCTATGGTGTAGGTAGATGGTGTAAGTTTGTGTTTTGTTTTTGTCCCACTGCCGCTTCCATTGCTTGTCTGACTGAACGAGAACGGCGACATACAACACAACAAAATAGCACAGAGAGAAACAAAAAGTGAAGCACAGTGCATTTTACTTTTTAATTTTCAAACCGTAAAAATACGGTTTACCGCCCGTGTAAATTCAAAATCCACGGTAACCGTACCGAAACCGTACCGTGCGATTTTAAAATTTTTCAAACCGTACCGAAAACCGTACCGTTGAGCTTTTCAATTTACCGTACCGTACAGAAACCGTGAAAAAAATTGCGTCTCAAACCGTAAACCGTACCGTGACCAAAAAAGGCCTACCGTGGCAACTCTAGTCCGGCGCCATATGCAGTGGAACCGGCGCCAAATGGTGATTGCGAAACAGGAAATACACTTCGAAAATGTTCTCTGCAAGTGCGCTATTTGACTACTGTTTCATTGGCTTAATGTTGGTTTTGAGCTTTTTAAGCTTGTTTAGCTTTCTGAGAAGCTGACACCAACGAGAACCATTTTTCTGTCACGAAACACGGAAACACAATTAAATACGTTTGTCAGTCTGCGCGCTGTTCTTACGATCACCTGTGCACCAGGGAATTCTCGGATGTAGCAGTTTACAAAAATACACTCGATCAGTAACATGTGGCAATGGTCTGCAACGCGGCAACGGACTACTACAAAAAAATCGTTTGAAACGAGAACCACGACATGGGTTTGGATCTACATGCTGCAAAAGGTAGGTCCAAATTGACGTCGGAGGCTAATTTTCATGAAAGTTGTCAATTTTAAATGCCAAAACAGCCTTATTTGGTTCTGAAAGTGCAATATTCGAACTCAGCGCGTCAGCGGTTTTGACAAGGCAAAAATTTGGTATTACCCGTGCGATCCCGTGCAACCCCCCTCACGAAATTTTTCTGCCAGTGCGTGCACCCCCCCCCCTCAGGAAAATTTGCTGCCCGTGCACCCCCCCCCCTCTAGGATTAGGGGCTTTGAAAAAAAATTTTTTTATTTTTTTTCGTTTTTTTTTAAATTTAAAAAAAATTGAAAACTTTTTCTTCTACTTTGCTCTGAAAATTCGATTTATGGCAGTAAGTAGCGAAAGTGCGGGGGGTGGGGGGGGGTCCACCCCTCCCCCTCAGCCGAAAATCCTGCCCGTGCACGGGCAGATACCCGTGTACCCCTCTCCCCCCTTTACCTCGACACGGGTACTAGACTCCCCCCTCAGCCGAAAATCCTGCCCGTGCACGGGCAGATACCCGTGTACCCCTCTCCCCCCTTTACCTCGACACGGGTACTAGACTCCCCCCACCCGCCTCCGCGAGAAAACACGGGATCGCCGCACCCACGCCATTTTCGTCATGTTTTTTTAAATTTGCAGAAACCAAATGTCATTTGCAGATTTTTTTGCCAAATTTCTGCAAATTGCAGAACCGACTTTTTGAAAAAAAAACCTAGTGTCACTTTCTGTGGAAAGTGTCTTAAACGCATCTTCAGATGAACGTGCAATTTTGATGGTTAAAAATCGTTTTTTAATTAATTCAAAAATCCCGATTAAAAAAATATTTTTTTAAAACGTTTAAAGAAATTTCGAACCCTACCCCTAACCAGTACCGAAGACGAGGGCCTGGCGCTTCTTTTTTAAAACGCACGCGCACGTGGCATCGGCATGCTCATGCTCATGATCCACTAGCGCGCGTGCACACGCTCCGGCCCCAACAAAAACTTGTTCAAAACGCAATTGTTCTGACATCTACCTTCTTGAAAAAGCTTGGCTTAGGTTAGAATTAGGTTAGGAATAGGTTTGGCTTAGGATTAGGCTTTAGGATTAAGATTTGAATCAAGTCCGTTTTAGCAATGTCCGACAACGCGCGTGTTTTACCTGAAGCGGATTTTAGAAAAGAAGGGCAGCCAGACGAGGGGGGGTGGGCGCAAAGCTTCATTATGATATGCACCTGCCCCGCATCCGCATTGCTCATTGCTCATGATCCACTGGCGCGCGTGCACACGCTCCGCACTCAACATAAACTCGTTCAAAACGCAGTTATTTTCATTCTTGCTTTCTTAAAAAGGCTTGGCTTAGGTTAGGATTAGGTTAGGAACAGGTTTTGCTTAAGATTAGGTTTAGGTTTGGTTTTTAGGTTTCGGCCCGGTGGGGGGGGGGGTACACACCCCCCCCCCAGAGCACCCGAGACTAGGGTTAGGGAAAAAAAATCCGGATTTTTTTTTAAATTAAAAAAAAATTTTTTTTTTTTTAAATTTTTTTTTACAAGTTAGGTTTGTTCGAAGCGTCTCGTCGAGCTGAGTTCATCTAGACTATTTTCAGAACGATCCGGAAAACTATAAGAGCGAAAATCGTGTTTTATTGAAATTATGTCCATTTCATAGAGGGAAAGTTGCATTTTCAACAGTAAAACAGGACAATTTTCGACGTGTACTTGAATATTGAACCGTTCTTAGTTGTTCCTCTTTAGAAAATTACCAAAATTTGACTGTGTTCAAAAATTCCTGTTTGCTGTAGCTAAGTCGGCAACCCCTGTCGACCCGGTCGCCCCCCCCCCCCCAAGACACTTACTTTCAGGTTCAACCAGCTATGCTATCTGCCACATGGCGAGAGCCCACTCTTCAAATCATCGTATCGAAAACACGTACCATGATTTCGCGATCACGTTGCGGGCAACTGACAAACGCAAGTTTAACACGTTAGTTTAGCTCAGCACGCAAGTTTTAACATGTGGCCATGTTATCGGGTATCTGAAAAACGGTCGTGTGATGTGGTATTAACCAACATCTCCGCTCCAATTGTTTAACAATATATCGCACAACTCCATTGTAGACCAATAACATACGCCAATCAACAAAATATCATGTTCATCTTATGGCCTACCGACTGAAAAAACATGTTCTAAGTTGCAAGAAAACGATTTCTGAAACGATATTTCAATTCAGTTAAGTCATTTCAACGCTAAAAATTGACTCTAGAAGTCATCCAAATCGAAAAACATGGAGTACGTCGGTCAAAATGACCAAATAATGACATGTACCTAAGCACACAAAGAAGTTGGGAAGAAAATTTGGTTTGAACTTTCAAAAAATTATGCCATAAATCGAATTTTCAGGGCAAAGTAGAAGAAAAATTTTTCAAATTTTTTTTTTAAGTTTGAAAAAAAAAATCCAAATTTTTTTTTTTTAAACAAAAAAAATATAAAAAATTTTTTTTTTTTTTCAAAGCCCCTAACCCTACCCGAGACCTCCGCGTGGGGGGGGTGGGGGGGGGCTCACGCGACACCCACCCCCCAAAACCTGACACTGGACCATCCACACCCCCCCCTCGAAATTTGCTAGACAGTAGACACCCCACCCCCCTAGATGGACCTAAGTAGGTTACACCCCCCCCAGAGCACCCGAGACCTCCGCGTGGGGGGGGGTGGGGGGGTCACGCGACACCCACCCCCCAAAACCTGACACTGGACCATCCACACCCCCCCTCGAAATTTGCTAGACAGTAGACACCCCACCCCACCCCCCTAGATGGACCTAAGTAACAGTGACACCCCCAAAAATTTTCTCGGACCACCCAAAAATCATGAATTTTTGCTCAAAAATCATGATTTTTTGTCTTTAAAGTCCATAATATAAGCTAAATATATCATAGTTGTTCCAGAGCCGAGGGGTTGGGGGGGCGATATAGATAGCTGGAGCAAATTTTCTAGATAGATAGATAGCTGGAAAATTTTGGGGGGGGCCGCGGGGGGGCCATGTGACTTTGGGGGGGGCCGGTCAAAATTTTGAAATTTAATAGATAGATAGCTAAAACGTTAAAAAGCTATAAAAACAGCAAAATAATGCTAAAAATACACTAAAAATCAAGTATAAACGCGTATTTTACCTAAAAATAGCGAAATTTTTAAGAATTACGAGCAAAAATGGTCAATTTTGGTCCAAAATTGACTTATTTTATGTCTTCGAAAACAAAAAATTTCAGATAGATAGCTGGCTGAGAATTTTTTTTAGATAGATAACAGCTGAGCCGAAAAAACCTGTTTGATAGAGATAGATTCGAAAATTTTTTGGGGGGGGGGGCGCCCCCCCCCGCCCCCCCCCCCCCCTAGAACAACTATGAAATATATGATAACTTGACATTCTTCATTGTAATTTCAAAGATTTTGCAGCAAAATTTAGCGTTTTTCCTTCAAAATTTAAGCGAAAAAATCTCATGGGTGGAGTGGGGGGTGTGCACCCCCCCAGAAAATTTTCTACAATGGTGCACCCCCCCCCCCCCGAATGACTCCCATATGACGGAACTCATTGTATGGGTTGTTAAAAAACCCCTTTTCCAAACCGTCCCTCCTCTTCTTGTGTTTTGAGCGTCCCAAACGCACTAATTTCCCCAGCTAAACTAATGCTAAAGTGAAGACAAACATACCGCCTTGAAATTGGATCCTACCATTTCCGATGCAGATAAGGTGACGATTCGCCACGCAGCCCCCCCCCCCCCGGCCCCCTCGGGTCCCTTCCGCTTTGGCACTTCTCCGTTTTCTCCTACTCGTAAAACGCCCAAAATCGACTGCTAAAGGTTTTATAGGTATAATCAAAGAAAATTTTTGTTGAACTTTCGAAAAATTTTTCTGACAGAGCAATTAAAAAACGAAAAAAAAAAAAATCGGCATTTTTGTTTTTTTTAATCACTTTTTAAAAAAAAAAATTCATTTTTGTTTAACAACCCTACCCCCATGGCCCACGCCTGGGGGGCAGTACCGTGGGCCCAAACAAATTTTCGAAGGGGGGGGTATGGTGCCGTGGGGGGGGGGGTGCCGACCAAAAAGTGAGGGGGGGTCCAACCTATGGTAACGTGGGACCCCCCCCCCAGGGGGGTCCCATGGGGGGTGCATTTTTTCAAAATTTTCTGTGGGGGGGTCCACCACCACCCCCCCCCCACCCCCCATGAAATTTTTTCGCTTAAATTTTAAAGGAAAAACGCTAAATTTAGCTGCAAAATCTTTGAAATTACAATGAAGATGGTCAAGTTATCAGGTTGGCCTGTCGTACTAAATCAAAGCACTGATGTTGGTAGACGTTGCCTAAACAAGCCTAAACCAAAACCTAATCCTAAAGCCTAATTCCAAGCTAAACATAATCCTGACCTAATCCTAACCTAAGCCAGGCCTTTTCAAGAAGAAAGATGTTCGAAAAATTGCGTTTTGAACAAGTTCTTGTTGAGTGCGGAGCGTGTGCAGGCGCGCTAGTGGATCATGAGCATGAGCATGCCGATGCCGTGCGCGTGCGCTTTAGTAATGAAGCTTTAGGAAGTTAATATATTCAGCTTATATTATAGACTTTATAGACAAAAAATCATGATTTTCGAAAAAAAATTTAGGGTGTGCAGAAAATTTTGGGGGGGGGGGGGGGGGCGGGGGTCTCCGCCAGACAAAATTTCATGGGGGGTGTGGGGGGGGGTGTCGGCCCAATTTTCGAGGGGGGGGGGGGGGCCGATGGGGGGGGGGGGTTCCCCGGTTTTAGGGGGGGGGGGTGGCACGGTGTCATTTTTTTTTTCTTGACATCTCTAGGGGTGTCACCATAGTTGTTCTAGGGGGGGGGGCCTGGGGGGGGCCGGCCCCCCCAAAAAATTTTCGAATCTATCTCTATCAAACAGGTTTTTTCGGCTCAGCTATTATCTATCTAAAAAAATTTCTCAGACAGCTATCTATCTGAAATTTTTTGTCTTCGAAGACATAAAATAAGTCAATTTTGGACCAAAATTGACCATTTTTGCTCGTAATTCTTGAAAATTTCGCTATTTTTAGGTAAAATACGCGTTTATACTTGATTTTTAGTGTATTTTTAGCATTATTTTGCTGTTTTTATAGCTTTTTAACGTTTTAGCTATCTATCTATTAAATTTCAAAATTTTGACCGCCCCCCCCCCCAACGTCACATGCCCCCCCCCCCCCCGGCCCCCCCCCAAAATTTTCCAGCTATCTATCCATCTATAAAATTTGCTCCATAAATCTATATCGCCCCCCCCCCCCCAACCCCTCGGCTCTGGAACAACTATGGGTGTCACTGTACCATGACTGACACCCCCCACTGAAAAATTTTCGGCACCCCCCCACGTGACGACACCCCCCCTCGAAAATTTGCTTTCGCCTTCGGTACTGCCCCTAACCATATCTGTGTAATTAACGATCTCAAGAAAGTATGAAACCAATTGCAGAAGCGTGCATTCAGTATCTATATTTTGCTCGGCCATCTGTGGCGTGCAAGTAAAAAGCAACCGCCCCAGCTGCAGTGCAGGTGTCGAGTCGATAAACGCACCAACTACGCTCAGTCCAGAAATGTCTCTTGTCGCACAAATCGACACGGGGCACCGTGATATGATTGTACGTTTTTTGTTTTCAATGTCAATGCCTGCCAATTCAGCTTTTTAGCTGTCGAACTAAATGTCAATTTGTGAATCAGTTGCACCGTTGCACAGAAAAATGAATTTTTTGTTAATTAAAATGACATTGCTTCTCAAAAAACTGAAATGTTCGTTTTTTTGCTGCAGCACGATGCGCAACTGGATTATTATGGCACTCGCTTGGCGACTTGCTCCAGCGATCGTATCATTCGACTTTTCCAAGTGCGCCCTTCTGGCCAATCATATCCGCTGACTGATCTATCCGGGTTCGTCGACTCGACTGAAAGTAGCAGCTTGAATTTGCAGAGAGCGAATTCTCGGCAATCAAACAGCACTTTTTGATAAAAAATTTTGGTCAAACAATTTGCAATAATTGGTTTGCAGTCTGACTCCACATGTGCGAATGTTTTGCAATGTAAGAAAAATGGATCGTCTCATATTGGCCAACACTACCGAAGGCGAAAGCAAATTTTCTAGGGGATGCCAAAAATTTTCAATGGGCACCCCCACCACCCATGTTTTTTTCTAAAATTTTCAAGGAAAAAAGTTAAAAATTTTCCGAAAACGTGTTTTTACCGTTTTTCTTGTCAAAACGTACCATTTCCTTTTTTTGTCATTTCTAGCCGTGCTGCAAATTTGTTTTGTGATGCCATCCTGTGCGTTTTCCAATGTGCGAAACCGATAACTCTCATAAGCTCCCATGTTCTCTGTGTAAATAAGCAATATAGTTGCTAGTTCGAAGCATGTGCTGTATGTGTTTGAATTGATCTGCCACCAACAACTGATTGATGGCACGTTTTGCAGGCACGAAGGTCCCGTTTGGCAGATTGCTTGGTCGCATCCGTCATTCGGCAGTCTACTTGCGTCGTGTTCATACGATCACAAGGTGATCATATGGCAAGAGTTGGATCGTCAAAAATGGCAGCGCATCTATGAATACACGCAACACGACGCCTCCGGTCAGTTCACATACTCGAAAACGCCGAGCAGGCAATTTGACTTTTCGATTCAAGCGCAGCTAACCAGTTTTATTGTTTCCGGTTTAGGGCTAGCAGGTTACATTTAAATTCTGCCACCGGCCCACCGGTGGTTGTATTGAATTTTTCATGTTTCTTCAGGGCAAACTTGATGTTTCTTTTTCTGTGCACCGAAAAATGTTGCGCGTAATTTGTCGACAGCGTTCGTTCAAGCAGAGTATTTGCAGTGAACTCGGTCAGCTGGGCTCCGTATTCGCTCGGCTGCACGCTTGCCTGTGGCAGCACTGACAAGACGATTTCAATCATACGATACCAGGGTGCGTTGCTGCTCTGCTAGTGCTGACTATTATTTTATCGTTTTCGACTGTTCTTAATGACGATAAGGGCGATTCGTCTTACTTTTTAAGCATCCACAGTGCACAAATTTGGTACGAGGGTCATGTTTTGGGACTTGTGGAATAGGAGACTGTGGTTTTCTTGGGTTGGGTGGGGTTGCTGCATTATTATTGCTTTTCAATTTGGTTCACTGGTTATTGAACGTCGATTTTATTTTTGCATTAAATTTCTTCTTTTTTTGTTGAAACTCGGCTGTCTTTGGTTCGAACTATAGTTGTCTCTCGCAAACAGTCTTCTGTGAATCATTCGAACAACTAATTGCGATGCTTGTGCCGTGCCAATTTGTTCAGATGACAACTGGGCGCAGACGCGTATCCCGGCAGCACACGAGAACGGCTGCAACGCAGTCACCTGGTGTCCGTTCGTGCCGCCGGCTGACAACGCGAACGCTCAGTTTCAAGAGAATGCCGTCACGTGTCGCCTGGCGTCTGGCGGCAACGACAGTCGTGTGAAAATCTGGAAGTGCGTGTCACCGTTCACCGGTTGATTACACTCTGCTGTTGTAAAGTCGAGGCTGTCTCGCGGAAATCGTTATTTGCGTGGACAACGCACGTTGTACTGCACAAGCACTAGAGTTTCAATTTGGCTCGCCTCTGCACGTATTTTGTTCATGTGAAGTGATCAGGCAAAGTGAACGTGTTTCGAATGACGGTCAGTGGCGTTTAGCGCCGCATGCCGTGCATTTCGTGCATTCGCTTGCAGACAGACAGCCGATGGCACGTGGCAGCTGGAGCACACGCTCGTCGGCCACGAGGACTGGGTGCGTGACGTCGCCTGGGCGCCTGCCGTCGGCGCCACCACGAACGTCATCGCCTCCTGTGCACAGGTGAACGCGTGCTCTGCAGCAGACACACGGTGCAATTCCGTTCTTCCACAGCTGCTTTCAGGTGGTTTGGAATGGCTTAACCAATGCGTCACAACGATTCTGAGCCTTTTCAAATCACCTGAACGCAACTTTGGCCGGCTTTGGGTTTACTATGGCGACGTCGATTTGTTCCACCGCGATTAGTTCCCTTATAAAAAAAGAGTCGTATCTGAATCACGCGGTTTATTTGGTTTCTATTTCATCTTTTAAGTTTTTAAAATGTTCCATAATATGTTGACGAGAAGCAGAAACTCATTATTGTTTCATGTGATGTAATCAAAAAGCTGCAAAAACAAGCTAACATCTTCCAAATGGGACTTATCGCGTTGTAACAAATCGACTTCGTTGGGTTTTGCGGTGTGCACGAAAGAACGGCGTGCGTTCTATTGCGGCCCATTAGATAGCGGCCGAAGCATTGCGGCCTGAAGGATCGCAGCCTGAAGGATTGCGGCCTAGGACGATTGCGGCCTGAAGGATTGCGGACTGGACGATTGCGGCCTAAAGGATTGCGGCCTGGGATGATTGCGGCCCGGAACGATTGTGGCCCGGGACGATTGCGGTCCGGGACGATTGCGGCCCACGAAATTTTAAAGCTTTGTCATTGTCTTTGTGGCACGCAACTGGTTATGGTTAAATCGGCATTTTTAAATCACTTAAAAAATTCGATTTTTGTTTAACAACCCTAACCCCACCCCAGCATTTGTTTCAAATCAAACCTCCAAAATCTTGGATTTTCAAACATAGGGATTCGGACAACATACAACAACAATTCATTTTAATTCAATTCAATTTCCATTCAGTTGAATTTATTCTATTGCTAACAGCGGCGCAAATATTGGCGCAAATATCAACGATCGATTCGACGCAAACGCAGCAGACACGACGACGATGATGGCTTAAACCATTGTTGTTCCAGAGCAGGGGTGTTGGGGAGGGCAATATAGATGGCTGGAGCAAATTTTCTGGATAGATAGCTGCAGAAGTTTTTTTAGACAGATAGAAATTGACCTGGAAAGGTGACAAAGCATGAAAACTTTGTGGGCCGCAATCGTCTCAGGCCGCAATCGTCCCAGGCCGCAATCGTCCCGGGGCGCAATCGTCCCAGGCCGCAATCGTCCCAGGCCGCTATTGTCCTGGCCGCTATCGTCCAGGCCGCTGTCGTTCAGGCCGCTATGCTTCGGCCGCAATCGTTCAGGTCGCAATCTCTTGGGCCGCAAAAGTACATTTGCCCGAAAGAACTACAAAAGTTGCACGATCGTTGCAGGACCAGCGTGTGATTGTGTGGACGTGCAATGGCAATCTTGACACGGAGAAATGGCAGCCAACGGTTTTGCCAAAGTTTGACGACGTTGTCTGGCATGTCAGTTGGTCAATGTTCAACTGTGTGCTCGCTGTGTCCACCGGCGACAATAAGGTATAGTCTTGGCACCTGTCATTTGAGGAATCACATCATGGCACGTTCCATTTCGAATGCAACTGTTTTCGCATAATACGGACAGACCATGTCAAATGATAGAAAAATGAACTTTATCGGAGGGCTGTATTATGTCGGGGTCAGAAAAACCTGTTTGTGGGTACTGGGCTTGGATTTGGACATAATAATCCAATTCCAGTCTGTCATAAAATTGCGTTTGATATCCTGCGAAAACAGGGAACTGCATCGACAAAGCACCGTTTCATGGTTATGGAGCAAAATGAATGCGTTTCCGTGACGTTGCGAGCTTAGCAGCAGTGCTTTTACAGATATCCCTTTGGAAGCAATCAATTGATGGTCAATGGAAGTGCATTTCTGAGTCGAATCAGTCTCCGCCAGACGACGTGCACAATCGCACTGACGGCTGACACAGTTTCTCATTGTATTTTAGTGCAACATTTTTGAACGGTTGTTTGGTGATTTGTTACAGATTTATTTTTTGGTGTTTGTTTCATTGTTGTTCTCTGCGTGTGCGGGCGATTACGGTTTTGTATGAACTGCTTTTCATACCTGCTTTCACGCTGAACCGGAGCATGCATTTCACGCAGCCATTCTCCATAACGCGATTGTGTAATCCGCGCTCCGGTTTAGCCCAGAAGCAGTTGTGAGACAGTGGGATTATTTGTGATTCATTTTGGCTCGGTATGAAAATTTTGTTTGTTTTATTGAATCGGAATGAAAATGAAATAAACAGTGATCATAATTGCTGTTTTCATATCACACTCAATTAGCAGATTAATTGGTGAGCACTGAGCACGTGATGAATGCATTCTGTGCATGCCTTGCTGTGAAGTGTGTGCTGTCTCTGAGACTGCATCTCCACAACAACAACGTCTTGCTTTCATAGTTCATCCACGGCAGCCGTTTGTTCGTCCGACAACAGCAGCTGATCTTCGCTGTCCAGCTCGACCACAGTGTTCTTCATGATGTTGCATTGCGTCGCAAAGCGTCCTGGTGAATGCACGGGCGACACTGGCTGTGTGAACTGTTGTGCTGCTGTGCGACTGCTGCCAACGACACACCACTGGGCGCATGTGCGTGCGACGAGCACCAGGAACGTCAGCACTGTTGACACGATCACGAGCGACGCGCACACCGCGTACAGCACGCGCACGTCCATGCTGGCACGCTCACTGGCGCATGCTGCTGCCGGCTGTCATGCTGGCATGGGCGCCATGGAAATGAGCGAGCTGAATTGATTCTTGTTATTATTGTTTCGGATGTTATCTGGACCTCTGAAATCAAGGTGAAACTGTTTATTCAGCTGCAGAAAACCGCAGGCTATTCGTATTTCAAGCACCGTATCTGAGCGCGCAATGAAGCAATTGAATGTTCAATCAAGCAATTGAAGCCGTACACATGTCAGAGGATAAACAAAGCTGCGCGTCGCAGTGTGCCTTCACGGGCTTGCTAATTTTGCGATGAATAAATCGTGGACGTGTCTGGCAGATACATAATGTATACGTAATTAACTTTGCTCCGCTGATAACAAGTTTGTGGAACTTTCATTCTGGATCGGTAAACAAAACCGGCAGGTGCATCACACTTTCTAGCTTCGAGAGAAATAAACGTGTCTGAAGCAGAAATTGTGCAACACTGGCGTTTTGGAGTTTTTCTGATGTTGCATTGGATACAAATTTTCATGCATGGATGTCAAACGCACGCTTAAAAAACCTGGCGCTCCTCCAGCTGGTGTAATTTTATTGGACGCTGTTCTGCGTCACATTATTTTTGTTTGGTTGCAAGTGTGTCAGCCACACACAACGAAATTGTCAAAACTGAAAACGTATGAGAGATTGCGCGATGTAACAAAAATTCTGAATGCCTGATAATAAAAAAAAGATCAGATGCTGTCACGTGAACCCCGGAAGCAGAGAAAGCATTTCGGCTTCTGATTTTTTCGACGATCAAAAAAACGCAACTGGCAGAGCAACACGAAATGAACGCAGTTTTTATCTGTTCATTTCAACAACTAGCACACTGAAAAACGCCAGATCGGCAGAATATAATGATAACATGCAGACGCAATAAAGGCACCAACAAGCTGCGTTTGTTCAGTAATTTTTGCCGCGTGTGTATGCCTCAGAAATGCAATGCTCCTCTTTTATAACGGTGTTCTTTTATGCAGTTGTGGTGTAGGTGCATTTTCACCAATTCACCAGATGAAGGCTTTTTTGGACATTACTTTTGTAATTCAGAATCACAAGAAACGCGACAAGAAGTTTTGACAATAAATCTTTTGTCAAACATACGTTATGCATCAATTATGCATCAATGAAGTCAAATTTTGAGACACCCTGTGCATGTGCAAAAGCCGGTGCAATTTTAGAAAAGAGGAACGTGTGTTTTTATGATTGTTCCAAGTGTTGTCTAAAACAAATAATCTGTGCAGCTGCACAACCGCAAGCCAGCCGACAACATTTACTGCGTGCGAGACGTGATAATGCATTTTTTCTCGCTGTGGTTGACAAGAAAAACTGTCCACGGACACGGTAAAACCACAAGGGAGCAAGAACAGATCCAGTGCACTAATGTGCCACTGTTGTTTTACTGTTGTTTTTGTATTTTTGAGAAAAATCTGAGGCAGCTAAAGACAACACCGCAAGAAGTTTATAAGTTTAGAAACCTGCAGATAACGTGAACGCGACTCAAACAAATGCTGTTGCTGGTTTGGTTGGGAGCTTGCACATGCATGCACAGGACAGGACACATGGACTCTAAAACAAAACAAACATTTGTTCTGAAAACTTGACATGTCTTGTGCATAAGAAACGCACAACCACCATGATGATCGATTACAACTAATCGTTTCCCGCTCAGCAATGATAAAGGAAACACGTTTTTCAGGCGTCAACTTTGGTTGCGAGCGCGAGCGGTACAGCGCCACGCGCATACGACTTCCGCAAAAAACAAAATTTGCATTTTGACAACCGAAGTCTTCTAAAAACGACAATTAGAATACATGAAGAAAAGTTTAGAAAAACTCATGTTTCTCACTCTGTACCGATTCAAAGCCAAACCATCTGACATAGATGCATCTAACATTCCAACATGGCCAGTACAAAAATAATGCAATGCAAACACGGCGACCACCACCACATGCACTCTCTGTCAATATTGTTGTCACTGTTGTAGTGGTGCAATATGCAAGTTAAAGACTGTGTGCATGAAAACGAGCTGGCAAAATGGGCGCACACCGCACCGGACACACGAATGCGCCATTGAGCAAGGCGCTGAATTTGATTTACGCTCACAGACGATTGCGCACGCACACTGGCACAATCATAACCGCTCGTGTGTTCATGGTGCATCGTTGAAATGTATGCATCGTGCAACAACGTTATGGTGTTCGTCCATGCTTCTGCGAATAACTGTTTCAACGGTTTTTTAGCTGTGCGTTCGTTCACAAACGTTTGAATGAAACAGCGTCAATTTTGGTGCCATCGTGCATTGTACCTCCTAAGCAGAGCGATCTCCCCATTTTTTCGTGCATTTGTACAAAGTCAACACCGCGCCCGCAAATCGGCAGGTTCAAATGATAAATAGTTCAAGTCAGGCACACAGGCTTTACATCTGTGAAAGACAACGTCGGACGCAAAAAAGGGTTTGATCGAAACTTTTGCCGTGATTCGGATGGCGTACACACCACCGCATTAGATGGTGGACACGGATGTGCTGTAAAAATCTGGGGTGTCCCTTTTTCTGCATCGCGTGTGTTTTGAAGTTATATTTTCAGCGTTGTTATGTGGAAGGAAATGGGCAAAACTGAACGCTGCACGCATTCTGGTGGGCAATAAGAATGTGTATGTACGCCACGGCTAGTTGAGCATTGTTGGTGAAATGTGTAACACAGCAAGCCTGAGCAAGCACGTTTTGTCTCGCGTGTCTAGCCGTACAAGACAATTGCGCCTTTCACAAACCACACAGCAAAATGTACATCTTTTACAATACGCCGCAGTGTGCGACGTCTCGGCTCGGGTTCCACTGTTGCACACACCGTCAGTGGTTCTTTTACAGCGTAGGTGTTTTGTTATACTGTTGTACCTTTCAAACTTTTAGAACTTGGCGTCACACAGCGTGCGTGCGTGTGTTCCGTTTCGTGTAATATGTGTATCCCTCTATTGCGATTCGGTCGGAAAACGGAATTGTACGTGCATTACAACTGCGAGTATGGATCTGTGCATTGCGAAGAACAATGCAAAACGACGACACAGAACAGTGTTGAGCGCTAAAACAACGTTTCTCTTCTGTGTACCTCAGCGAGGAGCAGTGCTGCGGTGTCCTTTCAACTGTGTCACGCTTTTCAATTGTATTTTACACAAACACACTGCAGTTTAGTGAGGAACCTTAGCGAAGACTACATGTATATGAGAAAGCTCTGCGACAGCGATGGCGCGCACTTGGTCTCTTGAAGCAATAAAATATGTGAGAAAAAGAGAGAATGAACAACGGAAAGCCGTTTCAAAAGTGAGCAATTTACACTGTTGGTGATTTGCTTCAACTTAGTTGATTGTTATTGTGTGCACCGTCTGTCAGACGTGCGCTCAGCTGCTGTTGACAAAATGAATGACTCCGCTTGAAGACACCACCGAGAGCCAAGCGCTTTCACGTCTTGCAATGCAATGAGGCCGTTGTACCGTTGGTTGCGGCACAACGCAGCTTTCCGCTTGTTTTGTCGTTACAGACGCGACATGTCCAGCTTTAGGCTTAGTCCAGCGAGGCCACAGTGCCATAGTTTATAGCTGATGTCAATCATTATTTCTTCGTGAGCATATTAGCTTTTTTCGGCACACCGACAGTAACGCGTCGAATAATAACGAACTCTTGTCGTCGTTGTAGTTATTTCTTCTTCTTCTTCTGCTTCTTCGAAACTACAAAAAGCAACAATTACGTGTACAAAAGTGAAATTCCGGGTGTCAACAACGGATGGGCTGTTTATTCGATTAATCAAATCGGCGTTTTTATTTGGTGTTCGGTGGTCGTCAATACAACTGTGATTCAGACGAAGTTTTCAACGGCAAAATAAAAAAGGCTGAAACTGAAATTCGGTCATTCAAAAGAAACTCGTGAGCAAACGAGAGGACGCTTCCATTGAGCAGAGATCAAACATGTCAACGACTTCGTCCGGACCGTCAGAACGTTTCACGGAACTAACCAAGTTTCTAATCGACACCGCTGCTGTTGGCTATTATTTCATTTATTTTCTCCTGAAGTGAGTAGTGAACTAGCTCTAGTGAACGTTTCAAAATATTGCTTTTTAATCTTAAAACGCTGTTTGTTTCACCATATTTGGCACTGTTTGACGCGCTTCAAGTGACCATGACACACAGGAGTCGCCCAGAGCTGCAGGACACGCGTCCGCTGTGCATCGAGAACAAGCCGTCATGCTGTCTGCACAACGTCACCCATTGCGGCAAGGGACACGACCACGCCGTTCGCGAGGAGTCGCTGCCGGCGTCGACACAGAAGAGCAGCGCCTGGCGACGCACCCCTGAGCCGGCCGCTGGGGGCCTCGCGGCGGCGCCGTGGCGTGCGAAACAGGCCGCTGCGACAGGCACCGCCACTTACGTGTTCCAGGTGAGTCGTCTGCAGTACTGCATGTTTCTTTAAACCTGCCAGTTTTTTTCAAAATACAGCTCGCGAAAGAACAAATAACGGGTTCGGCGTTGCAAGAAAACATACTCCGCCACAAAAGTTGGGCGTTTGATTTTAACAAAAACCAAAATACATTCGTTTTTTCTCACTTTAATTCAAAGTTTCGCATGCTCTACGTTCCGCAAAAAAATGACAGGCGAAAACGAACTTACGTTATGTTCATGCATCCCTGCTGAAACAAAACAATGCGCACCAAATCCGACTGAAGCACGAAGAAGTAAACAAGAATTCATTGATTTAGCCCGGACTTCTGTCGCGACGAGATCATGATTAAGGATTTGATTGCGCAGCGAAGGAGCAGGCAACATGCTGTGAATGCATGCGTTTCTGTGTAATGTTTTCCAGGTGGGTGGTGTGCCGCGTGACCGTACGCCAGTGCCAGCAGTGTCGTCTGCAGCGCCAGGCGAAAGTCGACTGACACGAATTCGCCGCATCGCCACTTCCGTTGCTTCCAGTTTGAGTCCGTTGGCCGTGATCAGTCACGTGCAAAGTATCATCTCTCGGGTACGAGCGCCATCTATTCCAATCAAAAAGGAAGCAGACGACGAACAGCCGAAAGCACCTTGGCGCGTGGACGTGCGTCCCGAGCAGCACCCCATTCCGGCTCCGTGGAAGGTTCGCCAGAGATTTGCTAACGCCTTTGAATTTTTGTTTCCACAAAAGAATGAAGTGAATTGAAAATGCAAAGTGAACGTGTTTCAGCCGGCGCCACAAACACAAGCGCACGCGGACGCTGCAGAGCGCATCAAGGACTATTTGCATGAAATGTCCCATGAGCGTCAACCAAACTATCCAAGCGCATTCAGCGGTGCTGGAGGCAATTCACGTTTTTTTGATTTCACATTTTTTACATTTGTTTTACAGTTTTACATTTTTCACATTTTATTTTAAACGTCATAAACCTATTTTTAAGCAGAGTCTAAGCTTTAACTTAACTTAACCCTAAGTCACGCCCTAAGTGCCGAGCTTTTTTAGAAGTGCGTTGCGTGAGCAAATAGGTGCACCTAACCAACGGATGACAAACTTACCTCACGCTCAAGTGCGCTTATCTTTTTAGGGAATGGGATTGGGGATTATATTGAAATCATCTTTTTGGAAAGAAAAACGGTTTTCTTCAACTTTTTTTGTGCCAAAAAAGTTTTGATCTGCTAAAATCTTCCACGTGACTTTTAGGTTCGCGAGTTGCACAGTCTTCCCAGCCAGAACGGGCATCATTTTACGGCGGCGCACCTGAATTTGGCGGTCGACAGCAACGCACGACGACACCGATACGCGTCATTCCGTATGACACGCAGTCAAGCACACCCAAACGAGACATTCGGGTGGATGTGCGACCGACTGAGCAGGCGACAACGGCACGTTTATATTTACTGATCACATTGATCACTGGATGTTCCTTTTTTAAATCAAAAGAATTTCATTTTCACAGACCCTAAAACCCTAAAACAAAATTTGCAACACGCGTTTATTAGCCTGGCGCTTCTTTTTTACAACGCACGCGCACGGGCATCGGCATGCTCATGCTCATGATCCACTAGCGCGCCTGCACACGCTCCGGCCTCAATAAAAACTCGTTCAAAACGCAATTGTTCTGACATCTTCCTTCTTGAAAAGGCTTGACTTAGGTTAGGATTGGGTTAGGATCACGTTAGGCTTTGGATTAGGCTTTAGGATTAGGATTAGAATTAGGTCCGTTTAAACAATGTCCGTAAACGAGCGTGTCGGTTTTTAGAAAAGAAGGGCAACCGTTTATTAGTGAATTCAAGGTCTGTTTTGTTTTTGTTTGCAGACAAAACTGAGAATTCTGTCGCAAGAGATTCGCGACATTTCGCCAGCAGCGCCGATGGCTTCATCGATTCCGATGGCACCTCCACCTCCACCACGCTCACCACGATCGCATTCAACGGACGCTCCGCGCATTGAAATGTTCACACACACCACGACCAGTCATCAACAACCACCACATTTGGACTGGTTCGCTCCGCAACCGTTTGGAGTGAGTGCCAAGCTAAATTTCAGTAATATTGCTACCCGCTCCTCCCTCGCGCATTTATTTCTACGTCGGCTGCTTGTTTTTTTTGTTGCTTGTCTTGTAGCTGAAATGATTTTTTTAGCAAATTGCAAGTGCCAGTGTGTTTGCATTGCCGTGCACAGTGTGCCTAGTTTCGTTTGCATACAGGCCGAGAGCGGCCACTCGCCGAGTGCTGGCGGGACGAGCGTCACAAATGTCAGTCGAGCATGGCCACCACCAAGCAACGCGACGCAAGTGGACTTTGAAAAGGATCACTGGCAAATTGCTGGAGCGCATCGTCAATTCGAAGTGTGGCAGAGCACTTCCGGCTCTGCTGAAGAAGCGACCAACACCGTTGTTCCGTCAGAATATGAAACAACACCAGCTATTTCAGCAACGCATTTTACCAACGAAACGAATCCCAGTTAGTTGTTTGAGTTAAAAACTGTCATTATTTTTTACTAAAAAATGCGTGATTTGTTTTTATCTTTTTTAGTTGACGTCTTGTGATTTTTTAGATCTACATCCAATAGTTTTTTAGAAAAGAACAGTTGAAAGTGATTATTGCAAGTTGCAGGCCGCACACGCACGCCACCGCCCTATCAGGAAGTGCTGACCGAGCAGGTACGTCACTGTCAGGATATTGCGCGAGAATTGTCGTCAGCGCTCGAACAGACAGACGCGCAGGTGGCTGCTGCTAGTGATCAAGAATTGACAAACATTGAGTCTAATCGGCAGCTTTGGGCCTCGATGTCTGCTGGCCCTCGTAAAGTACACAGTAGAACCATGGGCAATGTGGCTATTTGTTGATTGTACTGATCTGTGTGCTTCATCAGTTTTCATTTTTTATCATATCAACCAATACTCAATGAATGGCCACATTGTTTTCAACTGCACCCTTTTAATGATCGCATGCGCGCCGGTCCCTGTTCGTTTTTACGTTAACCTCTGTGCACGCCCTTGGCCATCATGGTTATCCCTTTTTCGTGTTCATCACATTTTATGATGAAACACCAGTTTTATGAATTTTAATTGATTCGAAACTTTATTTGCCCTTCGCAGTCCGCGCTGGAAGCGACTGAACCATTTTTGAACCCTAACCTTTTTTCTAAATAAAAATTTCAGTTGTTGTTGATGGTTGCATTTCTTTTTCAGGATCCGGAATTCGTGCGAGCAACTCGAAATCCGCAAGGTGACCTCCGCGATTGGCAACGATCTACACAACAATACGGTGCTTCAGGAGGTGTTACAACCAGCATGTTTGGGTAGGCGTCCACGCAAGCTAACAATCTTAAAACGAAACAAGAAAGATCAGCCGAATCATTTCCTCATCACTGCAGACCCGAAAAGAGCAGAGAATTTTCACGATTGCTCCTGGAAGAAACCTCTGGCCATGGCAAGGGTATTCAGATGTTCTCTAAACGTCGAGAACGTGCAGACCAGTGGGTGATTGAGGCGCCGTCTCGTGAAAACGTAGTTGGTAAGTACCCATCATTTTGTAGTGGTAAAAAATATCAAAGTTGAGTTATCATTTAATGTTTCTTTTTTAGAAACCGTGATGGAAGCAGCTGAGCGTAAACAACACGAACAGCCAGGGGCAACCTTTCATCCGATCAGTGAGCCAGCGACGCCGTCGATGTCTATGACGAGCAGCGCCCCAGGCGGCCAGGCGTTGTTTTCGCCCATCCCTCCACCGCCGCCTCCGCATGCCACTGCAAGCAGCTTTGCACCAGCTCAACCTTTGTTCAGCCCTGCCACAACACCGGCACGATCCTTGTTCAGCCCGGAGCGCTATGTGGAAGGCTACGATCCGGTTTTGAATGCGACACCGAAAGACTGGAGGTCTTACTCGCAACAGTACCATTCAAGTGGTGCTGGTGGCCTTAGTCGATATTGAGCATTGATTTTAATTAGTGTTTTCAACACAAAAAAGCGAAAAGGTTGCGTATGTCTTATAGTGCCAAAATAAATAGTTTATTTTCCAGATGGTTGGTAGCCTTTTCGCTTATTTTGTGTATAAATTTGTTGACAATTAATAGTGTTCAAGTTCGACAAGCAATGAATGACAGTTGTTTTTTTACTTTTTAGTGATCTAAAACAAGAACATAAAAAGTTATTTCACATAAACTTCTATTTTTTTGCGTTTAAAATGGTTTTGAGCAAAATTTGAAATGTTTTTGAATGCTCTGTTAAGCGTCCGTTACGTGCGCTGTTAAGTGTCATGTTGGTTTGGTTACGCACATGATTTTGGGATGCTGTCCGAGATGTCCAGTTAAAACCGCAATGTTTATTTTGCTTTGATTCTAGTGATAATCACGTTTACAACCGCCCATTGCTTCTCTGCTGCCCAATATGGTTTTGCATTACCTTAAATTTAGACACGTAAAGTTGTCAAGTCATCAAATATAGCTCAAAATAGTTATGCGATTCCTGAGATTTGATTTACAGTTTTCTCATAATAAAATTGTCTGCCATGAAATTTATGTGGTTCGATGTCTGCGTTAAGAAATATCAGTAATAACAAAATAGCATTTGCTGAATAGGTATTGGAATAACAATTAGTTGTCGAAATAACATGAGCTAAACAGAACTACATAATAAGCGCAACGGCAGCATTAGTCACTGGCCATCTGAGTTGCTGCGGAAGTATGGTCCACGAATTTTTCACGGGGTCAAACACTTCCAGTGTTTTTGTATCACGCATGTACCCATTTCGGCCGCCGACAGCTACTAATTTGCCACCAATTGAAAACAATCGAAACTTCTCTCTTGCAATATTCATTCGAGCCACTTCAAACCATTTGTGTGAGTCAATGTTGTAAGCATGACACGAGTCGACTGCGGTGGATGCAATCGTTGTTGACGAACTACTGCTGTTTGACAGTGGCTCAGTGACGCCCCCACAGACATACATGATTCGATTAATTAACGCCGCTGAATGACCGAACCGACCCAACGGCATTGCAGGAATGCTGGTCCAGTTTTGTGTGGTGAGATTGAACAAAGCAGCATGACTGCGACAGTTTCTGTGGAAACCTCCAGTTGCAATAATAAAGTGACGGTTGTCGCTCACAATTGCTTGCACAGAATCACTTGAAGTGTGGTCGTTTAAACGACATGGGCCGTATTCCATAAGACGCCACTGTTGCCTGCTAGGTCTGAGGTAATCGCAGGTTACCTGTCAGTTAGAGCAGCGTCACTAACAGCATTAAATCTAATCGCAAACTGTTCCGCCAAAAAACTTTGAATTTTAGTCCCGCCGCACACCAACTTACGCGACATTTGCCAATGCTCTGACATCCACAGACAATGATAATATCTCGCAACTTCACCACGCTACTGGTGTTTCTTTTTAAACGCAAATTCGGCCCCTGCAACCACCGACGACTCAGTGGATCATAAATGTCCACATCAGTCGAAGTCGGCTGAGCTGTGCAGATTTCGGGTTTCATAAAGTTGTATTTCTCTTAGTCTTGGTGTTCTGTTGTTCAATGAAATTAACACGAAATTGACATTATTTGTCAAACTGACCATGAGATACAAATCCTCCAATGAGGTATATCATTCCGCGAACGTACGCAGCTGCTGCGTTTGCCCTGCTGCGTTTCCAGCGGGTCTTGAGCACTCGGCTCAAGCTCGGCTGTCTCACGTTGAACTCTTCTACCAATTCAGAAATCCAATGGAACACTGTAATCACGGCATCGTCCGGGCCTCGGTTGTGGATAGTCTTCAAAATTGTTTATTGTTAATTTATGAATGAACTTCAAACAAAATCATAACGAATTACATATTACATTTTGATCGCAGCTCAGAAATGTTGCTGCTTCTTTCAACGAAAACACAGTTTGATTACAACACGCATGAGTAGACGTCACATAGCCTCTTTGTCCACAGCATTCTGTGTCAGACTTGAAGACGTCAACTTCTCCTAAAACGCAGCAAATAAACTTTATTTGCTCAACCCAAATCCACAAAAATCCGCTCCACATCTTGAAAATTGATTTACTCACCATCTTGAATACCAAAATCAATGGGCACAACTTGATTTGCACAACAAACGTGCGTCTCAGTGCTAAATGCTTGTTTTTTGCAACAGTCTACGCTGCCAACGTATTTTACACCTGTAAATCCAAGTTAAAATTTAAAAAAAGTTTCCAGTACTTTGTTATTATTTTTTAATTTGTAATAACTCAGATGAAATTAACCACATTCGCACTAACACGAACATCAACTGAAAAACAACAGCACTTATAAGTTCCCATCGCGTTCTGATAAAAATTTAACGTTTTTACCAACTATCAAATGAAGTTAAAAACCTAACGAATGTGAAATCTGAATCTTCCACAAATGTTAGCAGATTTATCCGATATTTTTTTACAAAAATGTTTACAAACTTTTTCTTTCCTCGTGAATTTGTTGAATAATTTTTTGTTTGGAAGCGACTTTAATCTTTAATCTTTAATTTTCTTTTATCTTTCTTTAATCTTCGCTCTGGAAATCGTCGTAAACGACGGTTTCAGTTTAGTTATGTGTTCGTGTTGTTAATTGTCGTCACCACTGTCAACTGCTGTTGCAACCCTTTTTAGCAATTTCAAAAACAGTGACAACAATTGACAAAAGTGAAAAAAGTGGCTGAAATAGTGGATGATAAAAAGTGAAAAAGGAAAAAAATTACAACTGGATTGCAGTTGAACTCTGAATTATAGGCAATCAGCTGATTAGTTAGTGATCACATGGTGCATGTTCTCTATGCAGGACAGACTCCGCTCTCACAGCGGATGCATCACGTGATCACAACTATCTATAATCAGCGGATAACCTATAATTTAGAGTTCGACTGTAGTCTTTTTTGTGAAGATGAGCGAAAGATCAAATAATGATGTGAAAGAAAAGTTTGTAAGATGTTCAAAGAATCTTTTTGAAAAAACGCCAAATTCTGGGAACATTCAGTTCAATCGGTTTCATTCTTCTAAATACTCGCATCTTTCACGAACATAGCAAAAAATCCAACTTTTATTCAAATCAAAACAAAAAAGACGTGTGTGAAAAATGCAAAAGCAAAAGGCCAACCATTTGGCAGTTCAACCAATTCAGCTTGACAGCACGCAAATAGCCGTCGATCGTAGAGCGTTGTTCCATTGCAACAAGCGAACATCGCGAGCTGATGAATCATTAAACCGTGGCCGTCCTCGTCGCAACAGTGCAGATCTTCAGGGGTTGATAACTGAAAGAAAGGCATTGTTGCTTTTGGTAAATTATTTCTTCTGTTCTGCTCATCAAACAAAAATGGAAATTTGATTCAAGCTGAAAGCACTGCACTGAAACACCAACTGAAAAATTTATAAATTCAAAAGAAAATATTGAATTGGCAAGTTTTGAATAGCGTCGTCGGATTATTTGCTTGTCGTCACCCACTGACTCACAAAATGTTGCTCGGCTCAAGTTTTAGTCACGAACCTTGAGCAGAAGACGCAAAGTGGTCAAAGGGGCCAAAGGCACCAGAAATGTGTCGTTGCAACAAATTTCATGGTAAACAGAGAATTCTTGTCCAGCGCAGCACGAACGTCCTGACTGCATTTCGGTTTCATTAGCAGTCCGCATGTATTCGTGCAACTCGAACTGAAATGGCTGTTCGCTTGGGGCACGCCACTTCAAATCTGAGGCACTAGTGTTGACATCGTTGTCTGTTATAAACGGCAGCGAACAACAGAAACAACTGGTTTTGTTGCCGCTAAGTGCGTCTGAAACAGTTTTGTTGACTAAACTTTCTCGTTGTTTTTTGTTTCATTTGTGACCTGTATTTCATTAATGTTTCAATGGTAGCCTCCTTAGCATAAACGACACTCACCACAGAGACAAAATCCAAACCGAATACAAATAACCAGCAAATTGAACAGGTTGGTTGACCATCTGTGTTTCATTATTTCTGGAAAAGGCTGCGCAACGTTTTTTCGATTTTTTGAATAAAAACGAACACATAAAAGAAGTAAAGCAATATAAGCACGTGGACGATTGTTGACTTTCAAATGGCTATAAATAGTGATTGTTAATAATACACTAACAAACTTGTCAACACTGACATTTTATTGTTCGCAATAGTTAGGTGAAGAAAAGTTTTAAATTAAACGCATTATTACATGTCTGCTTCAGTCAATACAGTGGTGAAAATTTATGATACCTAATAGTGAACGTCGTGAACATGACAAGATGCAAAAAATACGATGTTGATGGCTGTTCAATAAAGAAACCTGTCAGCGGCCAATGTCCACCAAGAAAGTAAAAATATGCATGCACTAATAACAAACAAACCACTTTCTTGCATCACGTGCACGTTTTGATGATAATGAAGTTAGCAGTTTTGATGTACCAAATGTGTAAATGTGTATCACTTGATCAACAATGTCAAAGGGACAGTCCAGGAACAGACACTCTTAGCATTACAGATCAAATAACACCAAAGTTGCTGCTAATATGATCGTGTAACGCTTATTGGTGGAATGTTCTGCTACAGTTAGCCGCGAGAGGGTCGCTGCTGTTGACGTTGAATAACCATTCAAGCATAAACCTTCAATTGCCTTTGCCTCAAGCAACGATTGGCAGAAATAGCGTGTTTCCATGTCGACGTTGCAGCACGCCTGGTCGTAGCAACACTCGACGCTGTGGGTACCTGTCAAACATTTCCATTCCAGAAATTTTTGTGAAACGCCGAGTGAAAAATGTTTTTTTGCAACGAGAAAACAGTTTTTAAAACCAATTAAGTTTAGAAAAACTAGTTGGGTGTGGAATAAAATGCGTGCAAATTTTAAGCACAGAAATGATTTGTTCTCAGTATTTATGGGCCAGTGTTTATCAAAGGACACGGTGTGACCTACTGTTGTCCACCTCCACAGTCAAGTATCCTCCACCACTGATTGGACGTTCATCGCCCATCTCTGGATGGCACGAGTGACGCAGTTGACTCCAGGCCCCTTTGCTCAACGGTCCGTTGAATTGCTCGGCGCACGTTTTCCACACGATTGAATGCGTCGTGTTTTGACGTGTCTCCTGACATCATAAATACGTAATCGGCGTTACTCAAAACATTCTCAAATTGGCCTCATTCACATACTGAACCATACCGGTGTTGGTGCGACGCTGTGGTGAGGCATGGTGCCGTTGCCGCAACACGGCGCGGACATTTGCGACATGGTGATGGGGACGGCTAATTATTGCGCGTCGTGTGTTGCGGCAGCCGCACCTTGCTCTGCGGAACTGTCAGTTGCATGCACGAGTTTTAATATTTGTAATGGTTTTGTAAAACTGCGTTTGAACTAGCCAGTGAACAAGAATGTTACCCTGAGTCTCGACCTTGATACAGTACTGTTTTGTGGTGCACATTTCGCCCGGGTTGTGCATCCAGGATCTTGAAAGCAAACGGTCGCTCGGGTTTGTGTCGTACTCAGTGATGATGTGATAATCAGCACAGTGAATCAACTCCCCTGATGAGAAGTTGATGTTATGACATCCCAGAATAATGCTGATCAGTGGAATAGGTGATTTCATAGTTGTCGCCACAGCTGAATATTTTTGCTTTCAATTACTAAAAAGTCGGGCACAGCCCGAACCCGGCACCTTTATTCTTTACAAGCCAGGTTCGTTTCTTAAAATTTCCGCTAAAATATCACTTCTTTAATTTTTTAAAATATTTTAATTGCTATAAACTTTTTATAGGTAAGAATTTGCGGCAATTTTTGAATTTTTGCCAATTGATACAATCTAAAACAGTACGAAAATATGAAGAAAGCAATGACAGAGGATGAAGCTGACAACACCAAAAAACGTTTTAAGTTTTACAACACGTTTCAGTTTACAATTTCTTCTAGGCTGAATGCAATGTTTTTGGGGTTGTTCGTTTCCAAAACCAAAAGATGAACTTTTTACCTCACTGTTTACGCGCTGTTTGAAAAATTGGTGTTGCTTGATGGGAAGGGAAGTCACGTTGAAAGTGGCTTTTTTACAAATTTCAACCGTTAAGTTTTGTTGAACCATTCACGCTATAAACATGCGGTGACATGCGCAGTGGAAAGAGCAATAAGATGAACGGCACGGTGAAGTGGACGGTGAGTTGACCGATAAGAAAACAAAGGAAAAGCGATTTACACTTGTCAGCTTCCGAAAAAATTTATTTTGGCGATGAAGATGTTACAACATGATGCGGGTTTGTGTTGTGCTGTGTTTAAGATGCAAAATTCAAACTCAGCGCATCAGCGCGGTTCCAATTTTCGTTTGTCGATTTTCAAAATTTTCCTCTGGTAAAAAATTAATTTAAAAGATTTTAGTTGAAAAATTTGGGATTTTCACTTTTTTCGAAACCTAGGTAGTTGTGGTGTTTGTGTGTGTGTTGTGTGAATCATGAAGCACATCACTGGTCGGTGATCGTTTTCTAAGTCATCGTTTTCTTCACCGGTTCACCAATTTTTTAGCGTGTTTTCGTGGGTGCTTTGCATTGTATTCGTTGTTCACCGTTTTTTTTAAGCAGACTATCATAAAATAAATTTCTGTATCACAATTTCACAAAATCAGAGAACATGCGGCAAAAAAACCTGTTTGGGCTGTTCATAAAACTGTCGGCAGGCTTCATAAGCTTTGTACTGGTAAAAAACGCAATTATTTTCAATCAAAAAGGTGTTCTGTTCCAAAGGAAAACTGTTATTGTCATCAAAGCTGCCCATTCGACACAATATGTTTCAGTTGCAGTGTTGTACGTAAAATCGAAATTCGCCGCTTCATGATGAACTTGTTCAGTTTGCAATTTTGCCACGCTTTCCTGTTCTTTGTCTACAGAACGCGGCACATTTCGCTTGTTTTTTTGCACATCAGATTTTGGTTGCTCGTGTTGAAACACGGAAATGTGACCGAAAATTGGGCCAAGCACCGGCTTTTCGGTGGTCGTCGGAGGCCTAGTAGCTTGCGATCGGGGCATTTTCATTTGTCGATATCGTCCAGGCTGATGACTATGGTGGCTTTGCTGCGTTGCTCCATGCAGCGGTGCCCAGTCCCTGACCACATAGCGTTTACGCCAGCGCATTGCCATCAGATACTTTTGTTCGTAGTCCACCATTCGACCACAGAAAATGCGCGCCTGGAAAAAACTAAACAGTATTACTGAGTATTACGATCAGTGTAAAAATCAATGTTGTTAGTCGTTTTGGGCTGTAGACCTCGGAGGTGCAAAGCCGTGTTCGCCAAACAGGTTTTGGCTACACGGCATGCGGCAAAATTCAATGTTTGACTGTGTATGGACTGCTACGGTCGTTCCGGCTTCGGCCGTTCAGCCACACCAGGCTTTCGCCATTCAGGCTACTGGTGCTCAGTATGCGGTCGCACAAGCGGTTGTTCTGGCGTCAGCAAGCCACGGCCGTTCGTGCCACAGCTGTTCACGTTTCGGCCCATACAGGCTACGACCGCCTGATCGGCGTTGAACAGTTGCATTCAGAAGGGCCAAACATGTACGTGTGTACATGCACAGCTGCCTCATATGTATGACCTATTTTTTTAAACCTGTCCCACTGAAATGACGTCATGTGCCGTCAAACATGCGCTTTCCGTTCACAGCAAACCAGACATTCCGTTTAGCCAATTTCTTCCCGTAAACAAATGGTGAATGTCGAATTAGTCACACCAAACTGACAATTTAGTGCCTGTACTTTGACAAACGGGCGTTTTTAAAGCAAATGACGTCATTTTAGTCCGGACACGTTTGAATAAATTCACAATACACTATACTCAAATGCACATGCATTCCAGCATAATTCATTTGCACAACTTCGCAGAACCTGTGTGTTGACGTTCAAGTTGCAACAAGCGTCATCGCCCCTGCAGCAGGTCAAACGACGCTCCCAAGTAGAGCGGCCGCTGTGGACGGACATCGAAGTGGTGTAGTGATCGGGGTTGTTCGACGGACTTGACAGATCTGAGTGTGGCCGATTCATGTGCCTTTCACAGGACTCAGTCAACTCAGGACTGCTGCGGTCATAGTACTCAGCACAAGTCTTCCAGCGTGCTACCGTCGTACGATTGGTAATCTTTTCCTGAAAACCACCATCTATTTATCAATATTCAATCAACTCCTCATTCACACAGAATTGTGAAAACTAGCGACGGTCAAAAACTGGCAGCTCTTGTTTCAAACTTACATCTTTGGTGGCAGATTCATTCAGATACATTCATTCAGTTTTGAGACCTAATTCATTCAAAACCCTAATTAAAATTGAATCTTTAAACAGCAGCAACTCGCACGACACGTCGGACATTGTTTGCAGAAAACAATGATGGCGACTGACAAGTTTTGCGAACCTCGACACAAAAGCGACTTGAGCGGCAGACGCGTCCGGGGTGGTCAATGTTTGTCATGGACGTGTTGAATAATCCAGGGATACGGTAGCGTACGGTGGTGACACGGTAATCAGCACAGACGTGCGTGCCAGCGCTCGCTTGTCCATTGGCCAGGTGACCACTTGTGGTGATCGAAATAAAAATAAAAATAGTGCGGATACACACGCTGAACATTTCGAATAGTGTTTATTTTCGAGTATGCATTCTGTTTTTAGCGGATGTATTTACATTTTCACGTTTGAATTTTTTTATGAACAACGTGATGTCGTCTGTTGAACACGCTACATCTGAAATGTACATACCTAATCTCTGAAGTTTTTTATGGATCTCACAAAAGTTTCAGATCTCCATAAATTTGCGCCGTTTCAAAATAGTTTCCAAGAAAACACTAAATAACAACAGAAACGTTCCGCGCAAGCACACGCAGTAGTCTTATGATTTAAAAAAACGCCGTTAACACTTCGTGGTTTTCGAAACTTCTGGGAGGAAATTTGAGAAAATTGACCGAACAACATTTTGTGGCACACTAGAAGTTTTTAAACAATTGAGCTTTGTACGGTATACGTGATCGTTTACTTGCACAAATTGCTTTGCGAACGTTGTTTTGTTACCAGCTGAATATTTGGAAAACTTTGTTCTTCTAAAAAACGAAAACTGACACCACCCTGACGCTATGAGCATTAATATGTAGCTCTTTTATTCCATCGAACCCGTAGCACGCCGAATAAAATATAATCTAGTGTCCTGCCCCGTGTCCTGCCCCTTTTCATGTCCCTTTGTCCCTTTGTTATTCCATCGAACCCAAAAATATTTTTGAACAATTGTTGGCTGCGCTTTATTAAATCAATCAATTGACGATTGAAACACCGACTGCACAAAAGCAACATGAACACGTTGAACTTAGAACAAATTTTGTTGAAAAAGTTTCGTGTGTCCGTTCAAACAACGTTCAACAACACAGGGCACGCGAGCGCGGCACTTCCGTTCCGCACAAACGCCACATTATTAATGCCAGCCATCTTCGAATGTGTAAACGCGCTGATCATTCCTCAAAAACTGAAGAAACAATGGCAAAAAAGTCGCGTTTGTATGTGCGTGTGTTTTCGTTTTGTCACAGCTGTTTTACGGTGAACTTTGCGACTTGCGAATTTGTCATTGTCTTCGCTCCGCACAGGATAATGTCAACCAGAAGAATGTTGGCGACAAAAACGCTTTTTTTCCGCCCGTAAGTCAGATTTCAAAAACAGAACGTCCATCTTCCATTTCTAAAATGTCTTCGGACATCTTGAACGTTTTGAACCGAAACACAGTCGCACACCGGATTTCAGGCACGTGCTCAATTGCGCTCAGTGGCAGTGCGAATGCCACAGGCCAGTATTCTTGGTTGCGTTGAAGATGTAAAATGAGAATCGAAAAATGTGAAACTAAGCCAGGATCCTCTTTTTTCTTCGTTTTTGAACTGTTCCGTGTTTTTTATCGTTGCTTAAAAAAATGAGTGTCAGTGTGTTGTGTATTTGACCAAAAACAAAGCCAATCATTTCTTGCTCGCAATGGCCGTGACTCTTGCGCTAGCTGGTGTGTCAGGACAACGAGCTTTTATAAAGAACGCTGGCGCGGTTGGGCGTGCGAATGATTGTTGCCAAGAACGGAGTTCCGCTTGCTGGAATTCTTAAGACCACAGTTTTCCAAGCAATTTGGAAAAGTCTCATTTATTTGCGGTGTTTGTTGGGTGAAAAACTTCTTTCTTTGGTTATTTCAAGACAGTTTCTATTTTTGCCGAATGACTGATTGCGGTCACTATTTTTGCTTTGTTTTTGTCGTTATATTTCTGTTGACAAATCGGTCTGTGGTTTTTACAGAAACGAGTTGACAGAAAAATTGAGGACGTATATCGAAATGATGGTCGACTTTGAAAAAATATTTGTCGAAAGAAACGAAACAAACCCAGAAATGCTATTTTGTCAGCGTTCCTTTTTTGTGGTACCGCTCGGTAACAGTTTTAAACCAAATGCATAACCGAAAAAGTCGACGTTTTTCAGAAGTTCATATTGACATGGTGACCCAAGCTTTTGAAATAAAAAAAACGCTTTCAGCAGAAGATCAGAACGGTGGTGGCAGGCACAGTTTTGTTTACTCGATTTTTTCAATACACCACCACGAGAAAGCGGGCAAAAGAAAACTGCTTTGATACGGGAGAAATAAATCCGTACCGCCACGATGCCTGGTTTGTAAACTTTCTACATTAGTGTACTCAACGTTTGTTCAAACTCATTGAAAGTTTGTTTGAGTTTTGTGAAAGAAAACCAGAAGCAGTGGGCAAAACCTCAGAAATAACACTGCCGAACATCTGGGTAAAAATAGTAAAACATCGGATGTGCTGGTTAGTACCATCTGCAAAAAATGTCTAAGGAACGGAACGGATCACTTGACTGCAACACTTGAAAACAAGAAATCAAACAATCAATTAATGAAAAAAATACATTCAAAAGGCAAAATACTGCATAAAAGAGATTAGAGTTGAAAGTTTCTTTCATATGTTTCTTGCTGGATCGGTTGAAAATGGCTGTTTTATCCGGTGTTGTGCTTTTGCCGATTTTGATGCGCACAATCTGCGGCCAGTATTACCCTCCATACAATAATTGGTACAACAAGAACAACCAGAACACTTTATGGAATTGGAACAGTGCTGCAAACAACAACGGCTACAGTGCCAATGCGTGGTACACCAGCAATCAGAACAACAACAACAACAACAACAACAACAACAACAACAACAACAACAACGTGTGGCCAACGGACAACAACAATCTGAACTACAATTACAACACCAATAACGGCTACAACAACAATAATAACGGTTACAATGCCAATCAAGGCTGGTATTACAATGCAAATAGTAACAAACTCAGTTACAACATCAACAATCCAAACCGTTACTATTATGGGATGAACACATACACGAATCAGCTGTGGTCAAGTAACAGCGAAAAGCAGCAACCGGTCTCCCTGCTGAACTACTACGCGAACAGTGCATTTGTGATCGAGCTCACCGACACACAGGCGTATCAGAGCGTCGTCTTGAATGCCAACTGTCCCACAGTGCTGCTGCTGTACTTTGGCGGCTGTGCCGACTGTGCAGCGAACGTGCTCAACTACAACGAGTTCGCACGGCAAGCACGCACACAAATGCCCTCGTTGAAAGTGGCTGCGATCAACTGCCAGAATCCAGCGAATGTGCAAGCGTGCGCTGAAAACGGAGTCACAAAGAACACGTTCCAGGGACCGACGATTTTGGTGAGCGAGCGTCGACTTTCGAAAATATTGAGGTGTTTATCAAACAAAAAAACTACAAGTGGGAGAATTGTTGTTGATCATTTAGTTCTACCCGGCGCGTAGTACGAGCGCGCAAGCCGCTTGGAAACTGGCAGCCGGTGCAAACGAGGAATACAAGCGGACGCCAGGCAAAATGTGGCAGTTTGTGAACGCCAATCTGGCACGCATGCGCACAGCTGGCAGCAACGCTCACAACACGTGGAACAACCGCAACCAGTTCTTGTATGGACCGTCAGGAAGAAAGAAATAATCGTGATTGGTGGAATGACAGCCGTTGTTAGAGACAACAAACTTCACAAATTCCAAAAGTCGCGTATGATTTTCGCTATTCTTTTGATTTCTGTTATGTTTTCTTGCAATCAATGTGGTTATTGTTTTCAAGGCATATCGATTGCCGTTGATTTTGGACGTTCTTTGTTTCCGAACGTCGACATCGCCAAAAGACAATCAAACAGCTATAAAACAATCAAAGATGTGCAAATCACAACACTGTTTGCAAATCGAGCTGACTCAGTCCCTAAACCCACAAAAGCACTCAAAGTGCTAAAGGCATCAACGCCCGACACACCGCATTGAACATTTAATCAGCATGCATGTTGTGCCAATGTTTTTAAAAGATTTTGAAGCTTTCACAACCGCACGTGGATATCAGCTCAACGATTTTTCCACAGTCGGTGTACACAACAGAAATCTGCTCGGTTTGAAGTTTACGGAAAAAAATGCCAGCAGCACACGTTTGAGGGGCCGGCCATGGTGGCACCATTTGACAAGACTGCTGTTGTTCGTTGGTTGACCGCTGTTGTAAAACTCGCCACGTACAATGTATGCCGTAGCTTTTGAAGTCGCTGTGCAGATATTTTTACAATGCGTGTGTTTCATCGTTAGTGATTTTTAAACTGCAACACACATTGAACCTAAAAGCACAAAACATGGCACACCGCATTTTGCTTTCTACCCTTGGCTCCCGTTAACAATATTCATTTTGTACATCGTTTTTTTTGCTGAAACCCTATGATTTTTTTGTGTGTGCCTTTGCCTCGTTTTTGTTGTTTTGCAGTTATTTTGTGGTATATACAATGTACATTTTTCTAGTACTACGTTACTACTGAGTTACGCACGTTCACTGCCGAATATCGTGGACAATCAGGAAAAAATAAAGTTTGAAAAGTCATGGATCTGAACGATATTCTGATCTTGCTTTGTGCCATCTTCTTGTCGGTTAGTGAACTTTCCACAGCGAAGCTTATTAATTTCAGGGAACAAAGCAAAATTTGTTCAGAGTGTTTTCTGTGCAAAATAACAAAAATGACAAATGGCTGAAACAAATAATCACAGCTCTCAAGAATAGGCAGGAAATCGAGAAACAATCTAAGCTATTTTAATTTGCATCTTGATCTTTTTATTGGATATTACATGGAACAATTGAGTTTCGAAAAAGCCTGCAAAAGTAGCCGTTTTGCGAACGCAATGTTTCTTTCTTTGCAGCCGATCGGTGTTTTCCTGCACAAAGGCACCTGCGACCTGGACGTCGTCATCAATCTGGTGCTGTTCCTGCTTGGCTTCGGCATTCTTGGTGCCCTGCACGCTTTGTACATCATTCTGCTGCGTGACAAACGATTCGGTGCTTTGTAGACTGGACAAGTGGTGATGCAAGCACGGAGCGATTGTAAACGTATTGATTGTGACTAGCTAGACCAACCTATTTTTGGTTATTTCTTTAATTGCTGTGTACCGTTACCGCAACGGATGAGTAAGGATCCGAGTATGTAACAAACCTACAGCATGGCCGAATAAATGAGGCAGTCCTTGTGTTGGCCGTCAAGGCAGGATCAGTCGCAGACTAAAAGTTGTCCTTTTTAAGAATGCAAAGAATTCACGATTCCCAATCGAGCGTGCAATATGGACAAAGAACAACCTGAATAGCACGAAATTTTTTTTAATTTATCTATAATAAGATCACGATTAAATTAATATCAGATACACAATAGGCTTTTTGAAGCACTTCACTTCATTCAAATTTCGTGCGCTCCTAACACCCTGAAAATAGCTGCTGTGTTTACTCGGCCATTTTGTACATGCGTGTATCACGGCTCATCGCTCACTCATCTAGTCTGGCGTTATTTTTAACGTCATTTTTATTGCCATCAATATGGTGTGATAAAAACGTTGAGAAAGGGAGTGACTGGACTTCTGAACTAAGCAATTTGCAAGAAGAATGAAAAACTTGCGGTTTCATTTTAGCTGTTTTAACACAACTAATGGTCACACACTAGTTCTTCCAATTTCACTTTCTTATGCAAAAGTTCTCCTGGTTCTAAATACCAGTCATTAAATTTACTTTTTTGACGTTTTTGTCATCCCTGCATTACGCCGTCCATGTATAGGGTTTGTTCCAGAATCAATGATTTTTTAGTACTGGCGGTTGTTTTTTTAATTTCCTTCACTGCCTTCACGGACTGTTTTTATTTTTCAAAATTTGACATTTCATTCTACGTAAGCATATAAATCTTTCACGTTATCAATTATGATCAAGCTTGAGTGCAAAAAAAATAAATTCAGCTTCTCCATGCGGCAGCTTAAAAACATATGATGCTTATTGCTGGCCTTGACCAGGTTTTGTGAGATGTGATGTGACTGTGGGCTATCAATGCAGCTGAGGAGTCAATGAGCATGAATGCGCCTTGCTGTGTTTGTTTGTGTTGTTGTGCGTAACCTTGGTGCTGCGTTGCTGATAACAGCCCTGAAATGAACCAGCTGGACCTAAAAGCCACAAAAGCTTGCTCATCACAAATTGGTATTGCAGCCGTCAAAGTGGTTCTGTATTGTCTGTATGCATCTTTGTTCCTGAAGTCAGCTATGGGCGTGGGTAGCTCAAAGAAACGTCCCACATACAAAGATGAACTGAAAATACTTCGATTGCACTTGGAGAAGGCGAACGAATTCATTGGCTCGTTTAAATACAAACTGGAACGCCATTCGTTGACGAAGCACGACAAACGAGACGTGCTCGGGGTGCTGGACGCTTGCCACACACAACTGCAGGTCTCAAGCGCATCAATAGTTGTTAATGGCATCGTTTTAGTTTTGTAAAAACACTAAAAACAAAACAGAGTTGTTGAGATTGGAAACAAAACTGAAAAATTGAGATTATCAGGTGGTGTTTGGAAAAAAAACAAATGGGGTTGGTGAAACTGAACTGAACTCGATAGTCAACTAACTCAACTCCGGTATTTGATTACCCCCCCCCCCCCCCCCCACCCCCCCCCCCCCCCCCCCCACCCCCCCCACACCCCCCAACCCCACCCCCCCCACACCCCCCACCCCCCCCCCCCCAACCCCCTTTTTAATACGTTACGTTATTGTTTACAAGCGAAGCTCAGCAACTTTGTCACGCTTCACAGGTGTGTCTGGGTCACATTGAACCAGACTTAAGCCATGGGAAACGCAAGCACAAACGGGACCAACGGAACGCCCGTGTCGACAGCGACCGGCAAGATCTGCCGTTCGGCGAAATGCCGATTCCGAGGGAGGACCGAGAGATGCTGCGCGCGAATCAACAGGATCTGCAGATCTGCATCAGCGCCATCCAGTTGATTGCGGTCGATGTGTCTCGGAGCGGCTCAGAGAGTCCTCGTGAATGCTCGGACGTTTCATCGGAACGCAGCAAGCATCGCCAGTTGTACGCCGAAATCGAGCATCGAAAGCGATTCACGCAGCGTGCGACGAAACTGCGCCGAGTGTACCCACAGGCGGCGTCGTTGCCGACGTACCTGCCACGGAATCGACCCCTGAGTCGCACGATCGAGGCGCTCGATTTGAACTACGATGCTCAGCAGCACAAACAGCGACACAAACTGTACCACATGAAACAGTTGGACAGCGAGTTGCAGCAGGTGAACAAAGACAACAAAACACAAAAACGTTACCAACTAAGAAAACGGTACTGGCGTTCAAGTGTTAAGTAACCCTTTAGTTGCCGCTGTAGTGATCGTGTGGCCGTTCTAATAGCCTCAGTAGCGGTTTAGTCGTATTTTTTAAATCTACTTTAGTAGCCGTTTTAGTAGTCGTTTTATTATTAGTCTAATGGCTGCGTGTTCTCAATGACAAGCGTCCCCGTGAACACACGCAGGTTCTGGTGCACCGTTTGTCGTCTGCTGCGAAGCACCTGCGCGGAACGATTCGTTGCCTCGACGAACGTCTCGACCGGACCTCCCTGTGGACGGCAGGCACCTTGCGAGTGACCCGCTCCATGCTCACGCTTGTTTGTTTCGTGTCGGCCGTGCTGCAGATCTTGACCCCGAGCACGGCGTTGTCGATCGTGACGGCCGTGCTGACGTTGGCTGTGATCGTGTTTGACACGGTCGACAACGCGTGCTTCCATGCTGCGATGCAGTTTCAGTTTGAAAGCAGAATCAACAGAAATGTGTAAGGCTCAATAAAAACTGCGGTTGAATTCTGTTCATTGAAGACTGCTATCAACAGGATAACTGGGAAAGTTCTTTATTCACAATTACTCTGTTATGTATCGACAAATTCATTGATTTTTTGTCATGGCTACGTTTGCACTTGGTGCATTTTTTTCTCATATTTTTGTTTGTTCGTTTGTTCGACGCTTTTGTGACCAAACAGTATCACAGATTGTTTGAGATCAGAAATTCTTATCGGTATTTCAGCGATATTGTTGTCAAATGAAAGATATGCTATCCGGAATATGCTCTTCTGTTTTTCATCCGACGCACACAGCTTTATCAGTTACCCTGTTTGTTTGTTTATGATTTGTAGAATGTGGATCACACGAAAAGATTTTGGGATCTGAATTGTCTATCTGAAAAACGAAAAGCGCAAACCCACACATCTGTTTCATGTCTAAACTCAAAATAAAAACGTTTTTGCAAATTTCAAATAGTTTTTTGTAGATTTTCAATTTCAGAACTATTGACAAGGAATAACGTTCACTCTTTGCAGTTTTAAGTTTGTTTTTCTTTGCCAATTAAAGTCAAGTTCAAAAAAATGGCCGATTTGTTGCAAGCGATGCAGCAGCTACAAGCAGCCTCAGGAAAATTGAACGTGGTAAGATACTGTACTGTTTGCAGTTTTTTTTTATTGTGACGAGTTTGCTGGTGTGGCCAACCACGGACTTTGTTGGACCACGGAGCACAGTGTTACCACATCATGTACGACAATGATTTTGGTCGCCTATCGCTTTTCTAAAAAACAAAAAACAAGGTACTCTTAATGGCAACATGGCAATATTTAATTCTGAGTGCAGATGTAGAGTCAGATGTAAGATTCAAAACAACTTGATGTGTGAATTGATTGTCAAAAAGTGACCGTTCATCATCAGCTGCAACTTGCCCAGATCGTGCACGACTTCCACCGCCTGGTGAACTACGTGAACGACCTGCGGCTGGTGACGTTGCTGGTGGTTGCCACGGTGTACCTGCTTGCACTCGCCTATCTGGCCGGCGCCATGTTTCGGCGGTGCTGCTGCTGTGCGCGAACGCGACATCGAAAACAGCGCCATACGAGCATCGCGCAGAGTGGCGATCTCGAGTCGGTGAAAAGCTCGCAGCCAAAAATGGAACGCGAGTCGTCGTTCAGCAATTGTCCGGTGCGTTCAGGCTCCTGCACCACTTTGATGAAATTTACACATTTTCTGCTCTTGTGTTCAAAAGAACCTCGCATTTTGTTAGTTTCCAATTGTGAGTGGTGACGATAATCACAATACCGTCAGAGTGGTTGCCTTTTTTAAAAATTAGCCCTTTTCAGACAATGCGCGCGCCGGCGATGCCGATGAGCGCAGAAGAGTGGCGCGATTGGCGTTCTGGAACGACGGACGCCCACGGCAGCACTCTCGGTTGCAACGGGCACCGTGCAGTCGCGCGTCCCCGCTCGATGTTTGCCCCGCAAGGCATCGAATCATCGCAGACCACTGGTAAACGACGCTGTGGGGGCTGACTTTTATTAGGAGGTGTACTCAGAAAATTCACAGTGACCCTGGATTTCTCCATTTTCGGAATTTTCAAGATATATTCCTTGTCTCAAGGATGATTCCAGGCGCTTTGTCTCAATATTATGTTGAATTGCTCTGCACAATTCAACTGAAAATAAGGCGGGTTTGCTGTTTTTAAATCAGACACGCCAGAATTTGGAATCCATATTAGTTTGCAGTCGCGTTTTGATCTTTTGAAATGTGCTTACTATTGTGATTAGTTTCAGAGCAGCCTGCGATGCCAAGGTTGATCAGCAACACACGCGACAACAATCAGACGCGGCGTCTGCGTGCGATGCAGGAGCAACAGCGACGCGCTCAGCAGCTTCGCGAGGCAGAACAATGGCGACAAAAGAAGGATCCGTACGACGCTGCCTATGAAGAGCGCACGGCCACGGTCACAGCCAACTGACGCCGTGAAACTCAACTTAAACATTTTTTCCATGTTCCGTCTAGCTTGTAACGGATTCAAAAATTGACTTGTGTTTGTTTTGTTACTTGTACACTTTGTAAATTACTGTCTACACGAGCGCCGATGTGTATCGCTTTTATTTCGAGACACGAATTTTCTTTTGGTGTTTTCTCGGTGAGAGAAAAAACACTGCTGTGCTTGATGCATTTTTTGATGAAAAAACACATTAGAAATTGCAAAATGCATAAAAACTGTTGTTAAATATCAAGTTAAAAACTGTGTTCAACGCATATTATGCATTTTGAATGCGAAAAAATTACACTTTTGTTGTTGTTGGGGATTTTTGGCGATGCTTTTAGTCAGGGCTAACCCAAAAAAAGCGTACAGAACGTCGTCAAGTAGGGTCAGGGTGCCCATTGAGTTTTTCTGTCATTAAGTGCTTATACACCCCTCGGCGGGGTTCGAGCCCCCGAACGCACAGACAATAGTCTAACGGGATTCCACAAGGCCACGAGCGTAACTATACGGCGCGGCTGTTTTATGAAATTGAAATCAAAACAATCGGAACAGCGCTTGCAGACGGTACAGCTCGGACCATAGTTGTTCCGGGGGTTCGGGGTAGAGTTAGGGGCTTTGAAAAAAAAAAAAATTTTTTATTTTTTTTTCGTTTTTTTTTTAAAAAAAAATTTGGATTTTTTTTTTCAAACTTAAAAAAAAAATTTGAAAAATTTTTCTTCTACTTTGCTCTGAAAATTCGATTTATGGCATAATTTTTTGAAAGTTCAAACCAAATTTTCTTCCCAACTTCTTTGTGTGCTTAGGTACATGTCATTATTTGGTCATTTTGACCGACGTACTCCATGTTTTTCGATTTGGATGACTTCTAGAGTCAATTTTTAGCGTTGAAATGACATAACTGAATTGAAATATCGTTTCAGAAATCGTTTTCTTGCAACTTAGAACATGTTTTTCAGTCGGTAGGCCATGAGATGAACATGATATTTTGTTGATTGGCGTATGTTATAGGTCTACAATGGAGTTGTGCGATATATTGTTAAACAATTGGAGCGGAGATGTTGGTTAATACCACATCACACGACCGTTTTTCAGATACCCGATAACATGGCCACATGTTAAAACTTGCGTGCTGAGCTAAACTAACGTGTTAAACTTGCGTCTGTCAGTTGCCCGCAACGTGATCGCGAAATCATGGTACGTGTTTTCGATACGATGATTTGAAGAGTGGGCTCTCGCCATGTGGCAGATAGCATAGCTGGTTGAACCTGAAAGTAAGTGTCTTGGGGGGGGGGCGACCGGGTCGACAGGGGTTGCCGACTTAGCTACAGCAAACAGGAATTTTTGAACACAGTCAAATTTTGGTAATTTTCTAAAGAGGAACCACTAAGAACGGTTCAATATTCAAGTACACGTGAAAAATTGCCCTGTTTTACTGTTGAAAATGCAACTTTCCCTCTATGAAATGGACATAATTTCAATAAAACACGATTTTCGCTCTTATAGTTTCCCGGATCGTTCTGAAAATAGTCTAGATGAACTCAGCTCGACGAGACGCTTCGAACAAACCTAACTTGTAAAAAAAAAATTTTTTTTTTAAAAAAAATTTTTTTTTTTTAATTTAAAAAAAAATCCGGATTTTTTTTCCCTAACCCTAGTTCGGGGGACGACATAGAGGGAGAGCAAATTGGATAGAATGGCTTGAAAATTTGGAGGGGCGCGGCGCGGAAAGAATGTGATTTTAGGAGATTAAAAATTTGAAATTAGAGGTAGATTAGAGAGAAGATAACAGAAACGCTAAAAAGTGGCAAAAACAGCTAAATTTTGCTTCAAAATGCTAAAAATTCAGTACAAATGCATATTTTGCGTAAAGTTAGCGTAAAATTTGAATGTGTAAATTGAAAAATTGACTCATTTTATCTATTTTTGTCGACCTTCAGATTTTTCTCCGACATTTTGAATTTTTTTTTAAATTCATTTTTCATTTAAAAAAAATTAACTTTTCCATTAAAAAATGGGATTTTCGATTTTTCGAATGATTGAGCCCTTTGATTGTTTGATATTTGATTGAAGCAGAATATTTTTCTTGCATTTTTAGTGCTGTTGACGACAGCCACTTTGGAATTCGAACGGAGACCTAATTTTTGTGTCGGGGTCCGAAAAATTTGAGTTTAGGTGTCACTGTCAAAACAACAGACACCTAATAAAGCGGTTTGAAAATATAAGACCCAGCAAATCTCCATTCCACTTTTGTCGACCGACATGTCATCGAGCAGCGAGAGCGACAAAGACATTGTGGACAAGTCTGACAGCGAGGATGAGGAGGAGACGATTGCGAAAGTAAGTGGGGCAGGGCAGGAGGGCAGGCAGACACACCACAACACGACCGCTCTGCGTGTTTCTTCGTGATTAAAATCTAAAATATTGACCATCTAAGAAAGACATATTTGCATTCATTTAGAATTTATTCAACTTTCAGGATATCGTCGTAACGAAGTACAATATGGCGGCGGACATTGTGAATGGCGTGCTGAAGGAAGTGATTGCAGAGACAAAACAGGGCAGCTCAGTTGGCGTGCTCTGCGATTTGGGCGATCGCTTGCTCTCAGAGCGCACGGCAAAGGTCATGGTCACACAGTTTTTCTTCAATTTCTGACTGTGTGCATGTTTGCGCGGTAAAACCGTTCACTTGAGTCAAATCGGTTGCACCGAAACGCGGTGTTCTTGCTTTGCAGGTGTTCAAAAAAGAGAAAGAGGTGAAAAAGGGTATTGCATTCCCGACGTGTTTGTCTGTGAACAACTGCATCTGTCACTTTTCGCCGCTGCGCACCGAGACGGACGTCATACTGAATGTGCGTCGTCGGCGATTCAGATTTGCTTTGTTCCATCATGTTTTTCTAGGTTCCGTTTCGATTATTCGTTCTGCCGTTCAATTGTTGTGGTCTCGCAAGACATCATGGTTCTGTGGTTATCTTCTTTGCAGGATGGCGATCTTGTAAAAATTGACATGGGTGCGCATATCGACGGCTTTGTGGCGACGGTGGCACACACGATCGTTGTTGGTGCCTCGGTTGAAAATAAGGTGCTGAGAAAGGGAGCGCTTGCAGAAAAGAGAGCGTCACATGCACACCGTTCGCATATTGAAACTGCATTCTAGTTACTAAAGTGTTGGAGTTCCTTATTGAATGTGCAACTATCAATTCCCAACAACAATTCATCATCCAACCCCAACTCCAACCCACCCAAACCAGCAACTCTTCCAGGTCACCGGTCGCAAGGCCGAAGTGCTCTGGGCAGCCTACAACGCCATGGAAGTCGCACTGCGAATGTTGCGTCCGGAGCAGCACAAAAACATGGAGGCATGCGATTTGCCAGCTTTGCAACTTTGCAAGTTTGTCTGATGCGTTTGGTGCTGATTGGCTTGATGCGCATGAATGATCGCGCAGTCGGCAGCATGGGTTGTTACTTGTGAATGTGATTCTGTTAGTCTTTTTAAGAACAAGTTCGCAAGCTGAATTTCGACAACATGGCTCAGCACTGCGGTGCAGTTGGTTTTCAGTAATGAAACGTTTTCTGGCGTTTTTGCAGATCACAGATGCCATTCAGCGGGTCGTTGAGTCGTACAACTGCAAGCCGGTTGAGAACATGCTGTCGCACCAGTTGAAGAAAAACAAAATCGGTTGGTGGTGATGTGACTCAAAGCTGCACGTTGCTTTCCAACCATTGTCGGCGATGTTGCACATGGTCTTTCTTTGTGCATCTGTTTCTCTGGTGCGCGGCTGTCTCACCAAGTTTATTGTGTTTTTTTTGTTGCAGACGGCGAAAAGCAGATCATCCAAAACCCGGGCGAAAAGCAACGATCCGAGATGGAGAAGTGCTCGTTCGAGACGCACGAGGTCTACGCGATCGATGTGCTCGCTTCCACCGGAGACGGTACGCTGTGCGTTCGCGATCGCTTGCGAGATTTCGATTTTACCGCTCTCTGTCCCTCTCCTGACTACCAATTTCGCAATGAAAGAAAACAGATTTACGACAAGTTGTGTTGGTGTTTTCCAAAAGCAAATGTGCAGGCAAGGCGCGCGACATCGACCAGCGAACGACCGTCTACAAGAAGGCGGATGATCTGATATACCAGCTGAAGATGAAGGCGTCACGCGCTTTTTTCTCGGACGCAATGAAACGATTCGGAAACATGCCGTTCAGCCTTCGGTCTGTTCTGCTTTTTTGTTTGTGTTGCTTCGCTTGAATTACCGTAAACGTCAGATGCATTTTTGTTCTGCAGTTCGTTTGAAGACGAAAAAAAGGCGAAAATGGGTGTGGTCGAGTGTGAACGTCATCAGCTGCTGAAACCATATCCGGTTTGCGTTTTCTTTTGGTTTCTCACACGGTTTTCACTTTGATTGCCTTTTCCAATCAGAATACTGTCCAACTGCAAAAATGCTGTGATTTGTGCATTCCTGGCAATGGAATTTTGGCATGCTGGTTGGTTGTATCGAGCTGGTTGGACCAATTTAAAAACAGTCAATCCGTTGATTTCCATTTCGACTCCGTCTGTGGTAACTTCTTCTGCATCGGATGTTAATCAGAATGCAATGAATGCCCCACACGACTTGGTTGTTGTTGCATACACCATACAACGCTGCTACAGGTGCTCTATGAACGCGACGGCGAGTACGTTGCTCAGTTCAAATCGACCGTGCTGTTGATGCCGAACGGACTGCTGAAGATCACCGGGTTTGCGCCGGACGCAGCCGTCTATTCCACGGACGTCCAGATCAAAGACGAACAGCTCGCTGCGCTCTTGCACACCGCACTGAAGCCGAGCAAAAAGGCGAAAAAGAAGAAGGCTGCGAACGCCACCAATGAGGTTGGCGTTTCTGGTGAAAACGGGACACTCAATTTTCACAGTCGATAATGTTGTACGTGTGTGTGTGTGTGTGTTTGCGGCTGTGCAACATAACCGAGCATCTTCAAACTAGGACTTCACACGAAAAGCGATTGTGTATGTGTTACAGACTACAGTGTGGCAGAATAAATATAGCAGTCCTTGTATTCTCCATCAAGACGGGATCAGTCGCAGATTAGGAGTTGTGTTTTTCAAGAATGCCAAGATAATTCCTAATCGTGTGAGAATGAATGAACAGAATAGTACGAACTACGAAGAATCAATTAGTTAAAAAAACACATCAAATTTGACACACCATTTGATTTCTGAAGTTCTTTTGTCTTTCATTCAAATTTCGCGCGCTCCTTGCACCCTGAAAAAAGCTGCCATGTTTAAACGGCCATTCCATACATCACAGTAAAAACTGCGCATCATTTTATTTCATTGCAGCCCACCAAGACTGAGACCAACGGCGAGGCGATAAAGGCTGCTGCCTGACTCCTTCATAGACACTTTCTTCGTTTATGTTTCATTTTTGTTCGGATTTTTTGGTTCTTTGTTGTCGAGGACCGTTTTCAAAGCAATCGCGGGATAATCTTTTTGGATCAAGTCTTTTTGAGGAGTTCAACAAAACGTGTAAACGCAGATAGATACACTCTTGTCTCTGCTCGGTGAATCATTGGAGAATGGCAAACTTTTTATTGTCAGGTTTCCCTTTTTTGATTTTGTTTCAATCGTTGTGATTTCATCATATTGAGAAAAAAGCTGCTTTTTGATGATGTTCGGTTTGTTATGAATGACTTGTTAGTTATGTGATTGAATTTGAAACGGTGTTTCTGAAAGTGAGTCATGCAAGTTGACAGTTTTTTTGTTTGCTGCTTCCTTTCTGGATTTTTGTTGTTTTAAAAATGCCGTTTTGAATTTTACAATTCAACGTGAAAAACTCAGCCACTCATATTCCCGTGATGTGACGTGTCTTTGTGAATTTTGGTTGCATTCTTGTTTTATTTTTATGTCGCGTTCCGTTCCACGTGTTTTTTCTTAGTTTGACGATGAGAAAACTTCAAGATCGAAAAGAAATGGCATAATCTGTTGACACGACAGAAACTGTTGGAAAATGAAAAAAATAAATCACTCGTTGCGTTGAGCTGCTTGTGGTCTGAGTCGATTATCCAAATCGCGCACATTTTGCTTTACTTTGTTTTGTTGTTCAGTTGCTGTGCTTTGTTTTTTGCGTTTCGCTGTGTGTCAGTGTGCTTATTTCCGTTGATTTTCAGTGTGATGGCTGTTGTTGGTGTTGCAGTGTGCGCCCTGGCCTGTGTTGTGTTTGTGTTTGTGCCCTGGCTTGTGCGCCACGTGCGTCTGCGTCGTATCATCGATCGCATTCATGGCCCACGCACAATGCCACTGCTAGGCAATTCGCATCAGTTGAAGACAAACCCTGATGGTTGGTGTACTCAGCAATGAACAAAGCGTTTGATTTGGACGGCAATCGGTCGTTCAGCTTGTGCTTGTGTTTTGACGGCACTCCACTGCCCGGTGGCAAATGACGCGATGCGCACGTTTTGCTGGTCACGCATTATGTGGCTGTCCGGTGATACAACTGCGGCCAAATGGTCACTTTGTGTTTCAATGTGCGATGCATCTGCCACCGGAGGCACACGTGCCCATTGGCCAGGGTTGTGGCTTGTCACTGCGCAAGCGACTTGCCACTGTGCTCCTCCTTGTGGCAGAGTTCTTCGAGCAAGCGTGTGGCGTGTGCATGATGTACGCTCGGCCACGGCTGCTGCGCATCTGGCTGCTCTGGTGGCCGTACGTCATTGTCTATGGGGCTGACGAGGCCGAGGCCATTCTCAGCAGCAACAAGCACATCCGCAAGTCCAACGAGTACGAACTGCTGCATCCGTGGCTGGGACTAGGCTTGCTCACCAGGTGCGTTCGCATGCTGCGCTCGCTTTTGTATGTCAGCGTGCGTGCACAACTTAATTTTAGTACGTTTGTCAAAAAACTGGTTGAAGTGTTTGCAAATGGGGAACAACTGATCTTCTGAAAGAAAACTTGTTTTCTGGGCAACAGTGTTTATTTATTGCTGTTTTGTTCTGCTTCCAGTTATCCGGAGCAGTGGCGACCCCGGCGCAAGCTGCTGACGCCCGCGTTTCACTACGACATACTGAAGGACTTTGTTGACATATTCAGCAGCGAGGCGTTGGTCGGTGCCTCTTATAAAATGTGATGGTGTATAGAATGCAGCAGAATACAACAAGCAGTGCAGTGTGTCTGCGACTGTTCGCAGGTGCTGGTGGAGCGTCTGCTGGCGCACGCACACAGTGGCCAGCCAGTGGACGTGCTGCGGCACGTGACCCTGTGCGCTCTGGACATCATCTGCGAGAGTGCCATGGGCAGGCATGTCGGCGCTCAGTCCGGCCAACACGCGCAATACGTCAACGCCATATACACGTGCGTGCTCTTGTGCAGAAGAAAATGCACTCGTTACATCGATGTTTGTGATGACCGAAACTGAATCTGCGATCTCTCAGCATCAACGAGATCATCCACGAGCGCCAGAAGCAGCCGTGGTTCTGGAGTGACGTCATGTTCAACGCGTTCGGCCGTGGCAGTGAGCACCGCAAATGTGTGGCAATCATTCACAAGTTGACGCAGAAGGTGCCAAATGTCACAGAGTTACCCATGATTCATTGATCGGAAATGCTGGTGATGTGACTGACAATTGAGTGCAGGTCATCAAGGAACGCTACGAGCAAATCAAGCAGGCTGGTGGTTTAAATAATTTAATTTCGGACGCAGAAAACAACAATGACAACAATAATAATGCGTCGAACGAAGGTTTGTCTTGGCTGCGGTGTGGAAAGTTCGTGCCCATTTTTTCACATTTCTAATTTCCCTTTTCAGCTCCAACCAAGCGACGACTGGCGTTTCTTGACCTGCTGCTTGATCTGGTGGAGCGTGGCGAGCTGCCCATGGAGGATGTGCGATCGGAGGTGGACACGTTCATGTTTGAGGTGAATGCGAACTGTTGAGAACTGGTGGGACAGGTTTCAGAGCCCGCATCCACCTTGATCTCAGCAACTGCAAAAGTGTGTCTTGTCTGGAATTTTTGGTGTCAGCAGTCCGCGAAGCACGAATCTAACGTTGAACGTTTGTGGTGGTTTCTCATTTGCGTGGCTACGAGCATGGTTACTGGAGGTTGCAAAAATGACAAAAACATTAAGTTGGTGATGATTAAGCAAAGCGGTCGTTGCTCAGGGCCACGACACAACGTCGGCGGGCATGAACTGGGCGCTGCTGATGCTGGCCACGCATCCGGCCACGCAGCAACGGGTGCACCAAGAGTTGGACGCGATTTTCGGCGCCACAGATCGCATGCCCACGTTTGAAGATGTCGGAAAGATGAAGTAGCAACGTTCTGAAATACTTTGCTTTTTCAAACTGTGGTTCAACATTTTTGAAATGAATACAAGCAGACGGTGAGTCCGTTTTGTTCAGGTACCTGGAGTGTTGCATCAAGGAGGCACTTCGTCTGTTCCCATCGGTGCCGATGTACGGCCGTCAAACGGCTGCTGAGATCACTGTCAGTAAGTGAACCGTAGTTGTTCTGTGGAGGGGGGGGGGGTTGTTTTCAATCTCTCTCCATCTGAGACGTTTTTCCGTCTCAGCTAATATTGATCTGAAAATGTCGCAGCCACCTATCTATTTGAAACTTTTTTGTCTTCGAAGGCCTGAGGCCAATTTTTGACCCAAAATGACCGTTAATCTCGATTTTTTATAGATTTCGCTAATCTGAAGCACAATTTGCGTTTATCCTTCATTTTGTAGCATTTTAAGCACAATTTAGCCGTTTGTACTCTTTTGTTAGCGTGTTTGCAAACTGTTTACCTAATTTCAAATTTTTGACCACACCCTCCCAAATTTTTGCCATTATCTGTGTATATGTGAGATTTGCTCCAGTTATCTATCTAAATATATCCCCCAACCTTCGGCTTTCAGGACAACTACGAAGTGAACAGGACTGATGAACGAACCTGGCAAACTTTGTCAAAGGGGTTTACTGAATATAGTTGTCAGTGTTGTTCGAGAGGGGAGGAGCCATACATAGCACATCTCTGATGAAGCCACCCCTCTTCTGCATCTGCTGCTGCCCAGACTGAAATGCAGAGAAGCTTCACGCAATTTTCATTTCATCACTGCAGAGGGTCTCGTCATACCGGCCGGTGTCACAGTGCTGATCAATCCATTCATGGTGCACCGCGATCGAATGCACTGGCCGGATCCGGAGGTTGTTGAAATTCAAGATTCAAAATTGAATTTTATTGAAAAAATGTTTCAAAATTGACTGGTCATAATGACAACTTGCAAAATGATTCACAATTTCACTCTTAAAAACTGAAATTGTTGTGAATTTGTTGCAATCAAATGACAGCTTAATGACAACAGTGTTCTAATGAGAGCTTGCGCTTGTTTCTGTCAGCTGTTTCAACCGGAGCGTTTCTTGCCCGAGAGCACCATTGGCCGCCATCCGTACGCCTATCTGCCATTCAGCGCGGGCGCCAGGAATTGCATTGGTTCGATTGCTGTTCCATCATACATTCTTGAACTTGAGTTTTTCAAACGCACATTCTCCGAATGGCTGGTTCTCAGGGCAGCGGTTTGCGATCATGGAGGAGAAGACGGTGCTCTCGTGGCTGCTGCGTTATTTTCACGTGGAGTCCGTGTTGCGGCGCGATCAGGTCTGTGTTGGTTGAAGAAACACCGAATTCAAAACTACAGGGTGTTTCAGAAGTAGTGGGTAGATGTATGACGCGTTATTTCTCGAATTGTGTTGAACCATATTCAATGAAATTTTAGACAGTTGTTCAAGAAAGTTCACTGAATTGCATTGAATATAATTGAACACAGTTCGAGAAATAACGCGTCAAACACCTACCCACTACTTCTGAAACACCCTGTAGATCAGCAATGTTTGCCTGATAATGGTGTTCGATCAGTGGTAGCGAAACTTAAGATAGGCTTTTTGAGTCGACCGACCCGGCCTCCACACCTCTAGGCACAATTTCAAAAAAGTTTTCAAATTCAG
>JASANC010002446.1:0-32086 GCA_030248135.1 Theristus sp. LFF4_11 | reverse complement strand
GACGAAATCGCGCATTGGCAGAAATTCGTACGCTCAATCGACGACCGAGAACGAGAATGCAACGGTTGCCACGGCGATGCTTGAGAAGAACGCGCAAGCGGCCCATGCCGACGCCACCGTTGCACATGCAGTACGCCGGTGGTGACTGCTGTTTTTTTTTGATTTCAACTTCCACTGAAAAATTCAGTCAGATTCAAAACATCAGAGTTCAGAGATGTCTCTGACTTTCCACTCAAGTGCAGCGCCAAAATATTCTCAATGCCATTGTCAACTGTGTTTGATTCAACTGAAATCGCCAACAACCATTCAAGGTACAAATACTCGTGCGAAGCGGCACACGACATCATCTTCAACCACTGGGTGATGCATGACAAGAAGAAAAGTGATCTCGACAAAGTTACGTCACAAGTGATTACGACTGTGTGTTGATCGATCGCATTGATTGCGATCAGTTTTTTTGAACCGGCAAAGCTTTTTCATTCTAAATTGTTACGAGAGAAAGATTGCCGAGCAAAATCTGCTGTTTTTTGCATTTGCTGTTCATTTTATAGTTTCAATGGTGCATTATTTTCTTCACTTCACCATGCTGTGGCGTTCCTGGTTGTGGGTTTACGGTTTTATCATTTTCGCCATTCCTTATCTTTTATCATTAGTTTTATAAAGTTATATTAATTTTGTATAAAAACCGGTGTGTCATAAATTTAGCACACTGTTGTTTGTATTAATGTAATTGTGTAATACATCAATGTTTTTTATATCTTTCCGATATTCTGTATTGCAATTGATAATCAAAAAAATTCTGTTCCATTAGTAATCAAATCCCATTCGCTATTATTCCGCGACTAAACCATTATGGCAAACGCAAACGGGAAAAATAGATCGTACACCACGCATTTTCGCACACCATGTGTCTGTCTGCCCACTCTGCCCCGTTCGAAAAAAGAAAAATAATGAAATGCTTACAAGCCACATCGATATCGCGTGGCATCGAAAATTTTCCAGCCGACATTTTCTCTGCTCACAAAAATAAACAGAGAAAAGTAATGAATAACTTGCAGTGTTCGTTGCGTGTTGACTTTCGGAAATGTTGCAAACCCGAAAACATGCAAATGCCGAGGAAAAAATACTGTGCATGCATTAAACTTACATGCACGGCACACACCAAATGTCACTTGTATGGTACCATGGCAGGTTGCGTCATGGCAAGTTAGCATATGAACTTGCAGACGAATTGTGAAACTTTAGTCGTTGAGATGTTTTTATGCGCCCCAAAAGACGCAAATAAGCTGTTTCAGTCAATTCAATCTGAGAACATCTCATCACATTACTTTCCAGCAAGTTTCGAACATACATTTCTCATACACCGAAACATGGCCGTCGGCAACGGAGCACACTATTATCTTCCTGCTGGAAACTTTACGTGGGCGTGATCTGGTTTTGTGTTGTGTTTACGCCATTTGCGCGCGAAATATACGAAAAAAAGATAATCCAAAAAATCAGATGAACTTGGTAAAACGAAAAAAACACCGGCAAAAACCTAAACAACCAGCATTACCGTTCGAATGCCGTTCATGAAGGCGCGTCTCGCCAGTGGGCCCGGTCCGTCAAACGTGCGTCCGTCGTCCTCCGGGCCCCAACTGGCCGAATAGATGTCAATGTGCTGTTGGTGTAGTGCGAGACTAGAAGCCTCGACCGAGTCGCTCACTGGACCGTCCAGCATGCGAACGCCTGCAGTTGAGAAAAAAACGTGATAAAGGCCTTGTCTGAACACAGCGCACTTTGTTTATGGTGCTGTAAAGTTGAAAAACCGGGAACACACGCATACAGTCGAACTCTAAATTATAGGGAATCAGCGTAGTCGTTGGTGATCACGTGATGCATGCTTTCCGTGCAGGCATTGCCATGAGGGCGGAGTTTGGTTTGTGCAGAAAGCATGCATCACGTGATCACCAACCAATCAGCGGATTGCCTATAATTTCGAGTTCGACTGTGCACAGGCGTGCATACGCAGGCTGCTGTGATATCTTCATGTGTGCCTGTGTTTGCGCAACATCACTGTTATAAGAGGTCACTGTCTCTGTACTGACTGGAACTTCATTTACTGATTGAATGCATCATTTTGTCAGATACTGTGCTGTGCTGCTTCTGGTTGGATTGTTGATGTTGGAAACGTGGTGTCAGCTGCGCACAGTATTAGTGGGACTTGTTTTATTTCGCACAAGCACAAGGTAGAAAGACACAACAGCCACCAATTCAGCACAAAAAAATTGGAAACCAATTTTCTTTCAAAGGTAGGAAAACAATGTGTGTTGAACTGATCGGTGTGTGTTCAACTCAAATTCAATCAGTCCAAGATTTAACAACAATATTCTTTGAAAAAAACACTACAGCGCACCTCCAATGGACGCGTTAAATGCCACACCAACCCCGCAGTAATGGTTACCGCCGACACTGGCGACCTCGCCCGCGCAACGAGTGCCGTGTCTGTAAAGAGTGGCAAAAAACACAAAAAAATTCCTGGGAATTTCCAGCGACTTCAAACCTGTTCATGACAAAGGCCCATTGAAAGCAGCAGGACAACGGATATGTTTTTTGGCTAATTTCATTCAAACCAAAAACTCACTTGTTATCTCCGTTGTTCTGCGGCGTCGGATCGTCGTCGTGGTCGTTGATATCGGTGCTCGCCTGCGCGTCCTGGAAACTTTCATTGAATCATCCACCGTTTGGTGCCATTTCACCTTGCGGCAAATGAACGAACAACGCTAGCTCGGTCATATTGTTTGTTCAGTATTTTGAACTCTAACACTCTGATCATCCGCTATCAATGAATCAATGAACCACCAAACTGACATCGAAACAACGGAATCAACACACTGCAACAAGAAACCTTCACTGACAACAAATTCTAATTGTGATAGATCAAGTGACCGCCCGTCAGGCATTGTCTGTGTAGCTTGCAACAGAACAGGATAGATCATGCGTCTATTGGTATGACCACTCTGTTTTTATTGGCGGACTATATGTCTCACTAGTTACTATTTTACTACACTTCGTTTCTTCGCAGATTATGCTTGTCCATTTTGACAGCGCCGCGCCACACCAAATAAAATAGGCATACGCAAGTACGGAACGCACATAATTCACGGCCAAATCCGGGTGGTCCAGTTGAATGCCGTCGTCCAAGATCGAGACGGCGACGCCCTTGCCGGAGTAGCCGAGTCGCCAGGCCGCTTTCACCTGCATGTCGTAGCGCCCGACGGCGCCCTCGTGCTGCGAAAAAACCCGAAAACTGGATTTTAAAAAAAAGATCCACAGGCTAACTGCCGTAGTATAGTGTCTGTCGACATCCCCATCCCTTTACGCAAGTAGGTGTCTGCTCTATGCTGTAATGGACTACCGCGGGCACTATCTGTGACCACCACCAACAGACAAGAAAAATCGTCGACATTTTTGTTAGCAGCAGCGTCTATTAGTTCAAAAATCATTAGTTTCGTAAACCGGAGTCACGCAGCAGCAAGGTGACGTGGTGATTCGAAACCGCGCAACGATTTCCAAAAAACTCTCACCAAATACCACTGATGCGGATAAAGCGGATCGCGCCACGGCAACGACGGCACAACGAAACGGCCGTCGCTCGAGCGCCGCCATCTGACCACATCGGAATCTGACAGACGGAAAACACATAAAAATCAATGCGTTCGCGAAAGTCTCAACTTTTCGCTTTACTTTGCCTTGAGATTTCAAATTCCAATTGAACAGCGAACAAAACCTGAAAACAACGAAGGCACTGGAAAGTCGGCGAGATTGTCGCGTTTCGTGCGTCTCTTCGCGTACTGCGGCCGGTGCCACCGGACGTGCTCGCTCGCCGACAGTCGCTCGGCGACGTCGCGTTTGTGGCGCGCCGTACGATGCGCGCGCTCGTCGAAGCCGAACATGTACAGGCCGGGCAGATCGCCCATCTGAAAATGTGCAACGTGTGAACGCTCGAGCAAAAAACGTAAACGACGAATTTTGATTGGATACATCGGCTCCTCCCCTCCCCCACGGCCACAACACCACACCGTCGCACGAATAACGGGCTCGATCGTGAACACACCTTTCGCAAGAACCTCAGTCCGTGCTGTTGTGCGAGTCGCCTTGCCAATTGTTCATCGTCGTTGTGCAACTCGACGGCGACATGAACGGGATGTTCCCGAGAGCATGACGACGTCGCTGTTGATGATGATCCGGCGGATGAGTCAATACAGTTTTCGCGATCGTCAAAATCTGAATCATCGAAATGTTCCGCCCACTTTGACAACTCGAGCGGCTTCGAAAAGTCCGCTTCATAAACGTTGTTGTTTTCCGTTGCTCCGACAGTATTCGACGTTGATGTCAAGACTGTCAACGTCAGAAACAGAGAACGAATGCACAGTTTTGTCCAGGTGATGCGGCGAAATGGCATATTGCTAGAAGAAATCCGTGAGCATCGGCGAAACGTCCTCATTCTCAGTTCTCGCAAAAATCCGACTGCTGAATCAGCACCACGTCATCACGTCGTCAAAAACGTCACCCGTCCGCTGGTCCGCATCCTCCGTTCCGTCGTTGTATATTTAAAAAAAATATCTGTGTCAGATGTCAGAAAGGAAATAAATATCGTAATAATGTTATTATATTATTGCAGCTGACCAAAAAAAATCCTGCAACAGTTTTTCAGTTACTTGTTTTTGTTGATGTCTTGATGATGATTAAAATGAAAGAAGCAACTCTCCACCGATGATATGATCTTACCTATTGCTTATGTGAATTCTGAAATAATTTATTTCGAATCGATCGGACAAAAATAAGGTTAGCAAACCAAAATATTTTAGTGTAGCAAAAACATTTTAGTGTCGCAAAAATATTTTAGGGCATCATTGAAAAAATAATGTATGGCCTATTTTTTTAAACGTGTCCCACTGAAATGACGTCATGTGCCACAAAACATGCGCTTGTCGTTCACAGAAAACCAGACTATCCGTTTAGCCGATTTCTTCCCGTAAACAAATGGTGAATGTCGAATCAGTCACATCAAACTGACATTTTAGTGCCAGTACAGGGTGAACCAAAAAAAAAAAGGTTCCAATTCTAAAATGCTCTCACTGGCGTGTGCTGAGGTGTTTAGAGCTGAAAATTGGAACACTATTAGAAAACAGTTGGAGGTTTTTCTGACTATTTTTTTTCACGGTATGTTGCCCCTATCACTCACTACAGCAGAATATCTGAAAAACATGAAAAATCGACAAATGTGGTGAAATGCAGAGGGTTAATTTAGCTGTAACAAAGACTAAATGATGAACGTTGGTGACAACCTGAGTGTTCACAACTCAAAAAAAGATGAAAAAACAACATGCACACACAGTAGCTTGGAAATGCCGAATGCTGAATTGCATTTAAACAGTCATTGATCAACCTGATGTTTCACTTCGAGTCTGAGCGTGCGTGAGCGGTTCTGCCCAGAACAGATGCGAATTTATCTTTCCAGGTGCAAACTGTTTTTCTTTTTTTAATTCACACAATTTGCCACTCTGATACAATATTTTTCACCATAGCAGACCGGTTATTTTCTGCAGTGAAAGATGCAATTCCATTTTCAGTCGTTGCTGCCATCATGGTTAAGTGGACGGCAGAGAAGCGAGTCTGGTGTGCCAATTGGTCGAAACATGCGAATAACTTTTCCATAGTGGTTCGGCAATTTGTACAAAATTCAATTTTGCCCCGCATGGCGATACATTAGTTCGGAAGTCCGTTTATGAGCAATGATAAACAGTGAGATTATGAATGAACGTTGTTTTTCGTCAAAAATCGCTATTTTTTGAAAATTGCACTGTAAAAAATAAACAGAAACGAGTAAACCAAGCAAAATTTGATCACAAAAAATTCTCAAAGTGTTCTAACAGTGTTCCAAGTTTTAAGCCATGAGGTTCTTGTTTCAGCTAAATCAACCCTCTTTATTTCACCACATTTGTCGATTTTTCATGTTTTTCAGATATTCTGCTGTAGTGAGTGATAGGGGCAACATACCGTGAAAAAAATAGTCAGAAAAACCTCCAACTGTTTTCTAATAGTGTTCCAATTTTCAGCTCTAAACACCTCAGCACACGCCAGTGAGAGCATTTTAGAATTGGAACCTTTTTTTGGTTCACCCTGTACTTTGACAAACGGGCGTTTTTAAATAAAATGACGTCACGTTAGTCCGGACACGTATGAATAAATCCACAATAGCAAAAATATTTTAGTGTAATCAACGATTTTGAATAAATAATACACTATCCTAGTTTAGTGTATCAACATAAATATGAACCGTGGGCTACGCTCAAGAAAAACTTACCGGCTTAAAATTCGATCAATTCTGATGACGACGCCACGACACGACATGAAACAGACAAAGTAGCGCTTGCAGAAGGTGCAGCTCGGACGCTCAGAATTCACATTGTGAGGCGAAATGTGACCTTGGCTGCATCGGAAATGCACCAAGCTTTGCGACGCTCAAAAACTTTGTTCCAAAATTTGTTAAGCTAAGACAACATGACAAATTTGAAAGGACTAGTGTTTTGAATAGAGGGTCAGTCTAAAACCTTGGGTTTTCACTCTAAAGGAATGCTTAATAAGACCCGTCATGCTGTTTGATTTTTTAAAAAAATTTTTTCAAATGACCCCTGAAAGATAGTTTGTCATCAATCAGCACTGCAAGATCTCTAACAGTTTTGGAAGATCGAATTTCTTGACCACAAATTGTACACTGGTATTAGAAAAAAAATACTTGTGATCGCATTTGCTCCCTAGATGCAAGATTTGAGTTTTATCTGGAGAAAGAGAGTTTATTTTAGTACATCCAAAGCTCAATAGCGTCAGGTCTTCAAGTCCTGCTTCAAGTTTACAGTCGGCTGCGAAAAACTCGTGAATTTTCAAACTTTTTTGGTTTTGATTGTTTTCTAAAAACTGCTGTTTTTTTACCGGGAAAAATACCGGTTTTTCTCACGATTCGAAAAAAAACGCTGTTTTGCCAACCCTAATTGTAACAGAACTGATTTTCTGGATATTTTTTTAATTTGTGGCGCGTACATGAGGCATGGCACGTACGATGCAAATAAATTCTTCATTATCGTCACATGTTTGACGTTCAAACGACCAAATTCACCACAAGCAAGTGAAAAACACCATAAAATGATCAGAATCGACGGCGTTGCTTCTGAAAGTGGTATACAATACAGTACCAATACATGCATGGTTTTTGCCTTTTCACAAGCAAACGTCGACTTCACAAGCTCATTTAAATCTGTTTTCAAAATGCGCCAATATTTATATGTCTGTACGTCGACGTGTGCGTTGCTCTCGTGAATGGGTCTGTCCAAGTAGTGAACAGCAAACTCCAAAAGTAACAAATCCCGCATGCCCATAGGCCACAAATTAATGAATGAAAGAAACACAGAATGATAGAAATGACGAAAAAATGATACTGCGCAAGGAGCAGGTAAAGAAATTTCAACCAATGTTCGACTGCAAATACAAACTCAAAATTAAACATTCCTCGAATATCAGCGAAAACAATCCAAAAACGAATCCAACAAATCACAAGGCTACGTGTTCAGTTTTCAGCAGTAAACCGGGTCGTTTTCTGCAAACGCTGATAATGCGTAAAATCGGCTGAAAGACCGATGGGAAGTTAGCGGATCTGATAGCGGTGTTGAGCCGCTATTGTTGTTGTTGTCATTGTTCACCATTGGATTAGACACTTGATTGATGAGAAATTTATGGCAATTTGTCCTTGTTTCACTTATCGTCCTACGCTCGGCGTTGTTATTGTTCCTGTCGCTATTGTTGTTGTTGTCATTGGTATTCTCAATTTCAATGTCATGAATAAACTCCGGCGATCGACTGGAATCCGTCGTATAAACGACGTTCTCGGAGACAGCGGACGGTGAATTTCGACAGATCGACTTGATGCCTGATTGCTCCGACTTAGCGGTTGACCCGACAATCATAGGCGGCGTCGACGGTTTCTCAGTGACGCCGTTTCGGTCGACAACCGCGATGATTTTTCTGCTCTTGCGTCGCCAGCCACCGACGACAGTTTGGCGCCAGACGGTGAAATCGGTCAAGGCGCCCAGGACGATCGGCATTATGACGAGACCGTGCAGCAGGCCGAGCAGACTGACGAGCACGACGACTTTGCCGAAGGTGCGCACGAAGTAGACGTTGTGCATCGCGGTGACCGTGCCGCACAGCAGCGACGACATGCCAGCTTGCGACATCGGGTAGCCGACGTTCAGCAGCGACTCCAGCACTCGACTGTAGGCGGTCTGCAAAGAACGTTTGCTTTCTGCGGATTGTTTTTGCAAACCATCCAAGGTAGGGAAGAGAGAAGTATTTATTGCAAACTGCTGGTTAGTAGTTTTTTAGTAGGATATCCGAAAGAGACTTTCTGATGCGTTTCAGTTCTATTATTTTGTCATTATCGACCAAAACATTGTTGTTTGTTTTTTTGTATCTGAAAGAAACTTTTTGATTAGTTTTAGTCCTATTATTGACCGTAAACTAAACGTACACCATGCCTGGCGTTGTAATAATGATAAGTGATGTGCGCCGCGTAGTCCACTGAGAATCCAATTGAGGACAACAGTCCGGTCATCGTGATCGGATCCAAGTCAACGCTCCACAGCGGCAGAAAACCGAAGACGCCTAGCGAACAGATATTCAGTTTTTTTTCAATGAAGTTGAGAGATGATAAGAATTAAAGGCGTTACTGAGAAAACTTTGCTACTAATTGGTTTGGCTTGGCTACTAAAGTAGCTACTAAATTGTTTGCACATGTTGTAACAAGCGAAGAGACGCGTTTGGCTGCTAAACTTGCTGCTAAAACCGCGTTTTCGTGTGTCATTAGGTCGTGTCGTAAACGTAATGCACTTTAGTAGCCAAAGAAGTAGCCACATTTGCACAGTGCAGCATGCCAAAATTTCTCGGAAAGATCAGCTGGAATAGTCAATACAAATTATTCAGATTAGTAAGTATAGTGTTTCTGTGGGCTTCTATAAAAACTACTATTTTTTTCTGATGATGCAAACGCACCCAAGTTGATGCTGAACACGCACAAGGACGCGCAGACAACGTTGATGGCACGTGGCACGAAAATGGCGCACACGATCGTCATCGTCACCAGCGTCACCAGCACCGAACGCCACGTGGTCGGCCAAATCGCTGCCACCTGGATGAAATGAAAATTGCAAATTGGCTTTTAGAACAAACTCCCACACTCAATCTCATTCTCAACAATCTCTTGCATTTTCCTTTTTGATTGCGAAGGCGTGAAAAAGGAACTGGATGGAAAGTTCAAATGACATAATGATGCTTCAATTTTTTTCCCGTTCGTTTTTATGTTCTGCGGTTGTGTATCGAAACTCCTTTTTTTTGTTGTTGTTGTGATTTTTAGGCGATGTTTCTAGCTAGGGCTAACCCAGAGAGTCGTACTGAACGCCATTGAGTAGGGCGCCCATCGAGGGTCTGTCATTAAATGCCTATACACCCCTCGGCGGGGCTCGATCCCCCGAGCGCACAGACTGTAGTCTAACGCACTACCACTAGGCCACAAGGGTGACAAGTTATTAATTCTTGTTTACGGCTCGTATACCTGATCGAGCACGTACGAATTCACGTACGCAGCGGTCACTTGGTAGTCCGGATATTTCGCGGCCACCCTGCGCCAGCTGTCCTGCAGTCGAACGTTGGTCGCAAGATCGCCCATAAAGAAGCCGACGGTGCACGTGAACCGTTTCACACACTCGGGACTGTTCTGGTGGCATTTATCCCAGTCGATCACCTGTAAGCATCGAAGCTAATCTTTTCAAAATGTAACGCTGATTTCCTCGACACTGCTGGTCAAGTGGTTCATCCGGACATCAATTTGAATCCCACTCGGGCGGTCACAAAACTCTTCCAACGGCACTTTTCTGCAACAATATGGTCAAAACAGAAATAACATCGTTCTAAAAGAACGCTCACAAGCTGCGCCGCATACGGCGCATTGGACGTGTCCGCGAAGAAGTCCTTCAGATACTCGTACGTGAACGGTGCCGGGTCGTGGACGTTGTGCTCGGCGAGGGTACGTCCCACATACTCGATGTACGGCCGTAGCCAGCAGGTGGTCGCGTCCGGGCCAATCATCATGCTCGGCTCAAACGACTCCATGTCTTGCAGCGCTTGTAGCAGCTTGTAGCGACGCGTCAGATTTCTGGGAACGTTCCAGTGAAGCAGCTGTTGTGGGTTTCATCAATTTTTATGACAACACATACATGAAACGTCTATTCGTCCGCATGTGAGACAAGAAATGAAATATGACACGGTAATGATGACAAAGAAACGGTGCACTTTTTCACGCGCGGCCGATTCACAAGCAAACACGCAGGCACACAAATGAATTGAAATTATGTGCGTGTGTGGCACATATCGGAATGCATGTTTTTATTCGCCCATAGCGCCCACGTTTACAATGGTGCGCTAGAGAGGCATTGTACGCGAGACGGTGAGAAACAGCAGCAGCAACTACTCGAAGTCCGGTGCGGTTAAGTGCGGCGACAATCGTCTAACCGCACGAACTGAGCTTTGCCCACACGGCAGCGCACGACGCAAAGTGAATCGTACAGCACACTGCACACCAACTTAAAGAGGTGCGGTGTCGACACTCACGAGGACGGGCGCGTTGCACCCACGCGAAGCGACGCAATAAAGGAGCATTCATGAAGCAGTATATTTAATGACCGCGTAGCTATAGATTAAGACATACAGCTACGCGTCACTAAACACTGCTTCATGAATGCGACTTAAATCAAATAGTAAGGTCAAGCGCGTGGATCATGTTTGACGTCTCTGTCTAGATCTGAACACGCCTTAAAAGATTTCAAAACAAAACAAAAAAAAACACCACAACTCCGCAGACCAACCGTAAATCGCCGGGGCGTTCGACGATCATTCCGACGGTGTGCATGCCGCGGGCGCCGTATTTCGTCGTCATCGCCAGATGCTCGTAGACCATGCTGTCCGGTCGGAGGAATCGCTCGACGCGCACGCGGATGTGGAAATGCGCGAGACCATAGACGGCGACGGCGTAATAGGCGACGACGAACACGAACAGCACCAGACGGGCGTTGCGGCCGCTGTACAGACGGGCGACGGTCTCGGCCGTGCGACGGTACACGAGGCGCAGCGAGCGCACGCGGCCGCTCGGCCAACATCGACACGCGCTGCTTTCGTCCTGGCCCGGGTGTTTGGTATTTCCACAATTTTGGTTTTTTGTGTATTCTTTCGTTGCGAACACTGGAGAAACGAGTGATGGAGTGAGGATTTTGAAATCAGTTTCAGCCATCAGTCGGGAATCTGTTATTGTTGGCGTTTGGTACGTTCGCGACACGACTTTGGAGGAAATTATTTGTGATTGTCAAGAGGGCCGTTTAGTGACTGGATGGGTATAAAATGTGGAACGGAATAATCCACTGAAACAAAGAAAGCTGGATCTGTCGTCTGTCAATTGCCCTAACTTTGTGATACAAAAAAACTAAATTTTTTTAGACAATCAATGACACTGAGATCATCATGTCAAGACCTATTTTAGTAGATACTCCGTACGAGCGCACGGTTCCGGCAAATCCAACTGAAGTCCCCCCTCCGCATTCAAAATCGCTCCAACCAACCGACCTCCGCCTGTTCGCCGATGCGTTGCAGCTGTCGCCGCCTGATCGTGCGCAGATTGACGCGGATCTCGAGCCAGCCGGACAGCGCGACGATCGGCGCGAACAGCGTCAACTGCAGCAGATAGCCGACGGTCATCGAGGTGGCGGCCGTGGCGCAGAACGACTGAATCGTCGGCACCGTCGACGTGCAGACGCCGATCGTGAATGAAAGCACGTTCGTCAGCGAGGTGATCGTGATTGAGGGACCGCAGTCGGCGACCGTGCAACGCATGCGCGCCACGAGCACGGCGCTCGCCTGGCCAATCACAGAGGCGATCAAGTATTGTGGATTTATTCAAACGTGTCCGGACTAAAATGACGTCATTTGCTTTTAAAACGCCCGTTTGTCAAAGTACAGGCACTAAAATGTCAGTTTGATGTGACTGATTCGAAAACATTCACCATTTGTTTACGGGAAGAAATCGGCTAAACGGAAAGTCTGCTTTGCTGTAAACCGCAGGCGCATGTTTGGCGGCACATGACGTCATTTCAGTGGGACACGTTTGAAAAAATAGGCCATATTAATGGGCGAGCAATGTTCCCGGTTTCATTCTACGCAAAATATTCGCCTGCCTTCGGCACCGAAAAATAAGTTTTTCAGTGGCTATCTTCGATTGGGAAAACTGTTCGCGATACCACCCATGCAAAGTCGTATGGAACGTTTTTCTGCACGCCACTATATGCGATTGTATGGCATGTGAAAAAATTGAATGACCGATGAACCAAAAAAATACGTCTTCTGCATGTCAAATGTCAAAAAGATGACATTCTATTGTCAAATGTCATTCTACTGAACCGTGTTTCAACGAAAAAAAAACCTAACACCGCAACACTGCCGCACATCAATGCACTCCGGTGCACATCAGTCTCACCGTGGCATCATGCTGCTGCATCAGGTCGCGCGTCGCGTACCGCGCACGATGCCACGCGTGCAGCATCAGGTAGACGTCGTCGACGCCGACGGCCAGCGCCAGCCACAGCGCGATCACGGCGATCGGCTGAAACGCCATGCCGAACTCGAACAGGAGACCGCAGGCGCAGGCGCTGCCGACCAGCGGCACGATCAGGCCAAGCATGGCGACGAACGGCTTCGACGCCGACCAAGTCGTCCTGCGCACACGGTTGTGGAGCGTTCTTTTATATTTTGTTTGAATTGTTGCTACAGTATTATCTTTTCTTTAAGACCTGCAACTCAATGCGGTTGTGGACGTAAAAGGAAGCTGGTTTCAATAATCTTTATGTGGTAATTTAGAATAGCCTAAGTGACCCGGCCTTATTCAGGAGACTCCGATCCCTTTGCCAATTTTATAATTCCCGGCGTCGTGCTTAAAGTTTAAACTTTAAAAGCTTAAAGTTAAAGCTTAAAGCCATGAGCCGCGCAACGGGAAACAGCGTCAAAGCTGCGCGCTCTGTTCTATGGAGCACCAGAGAATTGAATTTCGATTTCTTCGGTGATAAGGCAGCGAATCGGAAAGTTTGATTCTCAACCAACCAAAACCAAGAAACCAAAGCAACAATTTATCGATTGTTCCTCTCAAAAACGGTTTTCCACCACAAACAGCAAAGGCGCCGCTCTTTCGCACGTCCTCCTCCAGCTCCAGACAGACCTCAATGTGCTGACGAGTGTGAAGACCAGCAACACCAGAGTTGTGATCCCAACGAACGGCATTATCGAGTATCCGGACGCGATTATTTCGGTCAAGACCATTTCTTCCGTGCCGAAAGCGCCCTTGATTCCCTGAAACGGCGGCGCATTCGAACGGACTGCTTTCACGAGTTGCTCCTTCCAGCGTAGATAGGCGTACCAATTGCGGACGCTACTGAAAACAAGCAGAGATTGGAGTTTTAGAATTGTTTAATAACTTTTTTCTCGACAATGGTTCCGTCAAAAGATAGTTATTCACGACACTTTTGGGACCGACATTGTTGATGACTAATCTGGACGTACAGTGAAACTGTACAGTAAATAAGCACATGCAATTTGCTGACTGGCTGCTTCTGAATGTGCTCCTTGACCAACAGTCACTAATTGGTGCAGGCAATCAGCCTGCCAGATTCAAATGTCAGAGTGGCCAAGTTTGCTTGTTTTACAGTTTGGCTTCACACGGTTAAGGTTAAAATTTTACAGAAACCCAGTTAAATTTGCCAAAAAACGGCGAAAAACCGTTCGCGCAAAAAATTCAAACATTGAACTGACTTTGTCAACGATCCATAATACAGCTGCACCATCTGCGCGGACAGCACCGTTTGATTGCCGGGCGAATCGACCGTGACACCGAACAAGAACTGACCAATCGACAGTTTCGTGTCGAACACTTTCATAATCGGATACGTCAGTTCAATGTTGACGTTCGCCCTGCTCGACGGCATCTGGTACATCTTCAGGAACAGCTCGAACTGCGCGTTCTGCACGCAAAACGCGCCGCAGAAGTCCTTGAACTGCAGGCCCGTCAGTGGATCTCTGATGACGTGCTTGATGTAGTGGTCGACTTCGAGCAGCTGCTGCAGCTTGTTCAGGATGTTCTTGTCTGCGTCGGACTCCAGCGGTACTAGTGTGAAGAGGAACAACTCTTGGAAGACGTGCCCTTCGGAGTGTTGAATGACGAGGTCGGTGGCGTTTGTGGCGGTCGTTGTGGTGGTGGTTGTTGTTGTAGCCGGCGTTGAAGATGAACTCGTTGAAGCGCCCGCATGACTGCTATCGATTGTGGTCGTCACGAGCTCATGAATAACACCGTCATCATCGACGACCACCTCTGAGTCGTTGTTATTATCGATCGACCGCCTTCGACGCTTATCTCGTAGCGCGTTCTTCACCGAAGTATTCTCGTTGAAGAACTTCTTGATCACCTCTCGCTCTCGAAAACTCGGCGAATCGGTGGGCGTGAACTGCGTCTGAACGTCCGTGATCGTGTGGAACTTTCGTAGACTGGAGCAGAGGGCGACGACGACGATCAAGGAGGCCACGATGAACGCCCAGTGGTGGCGGCCGACCAGTGCGCCGAGGTCGCCGAAGTACCGGCTTAATAGCTGCGAAACTGAGTAGGACGGATAGTGTTCGCGGAGCAGACGAAGCGTCTTGCGATTGCTCGTGACGGTTGGTGTGCTTGAGGTGCTGCTGTCGCTGCGCGCGCTCGTTGTTGAGGTAGTCATTTTTTTACGAATGATATTGATTTTTTATACCCTGGATGAAAATGTTGACGGTTTTCTGTTGAAGATGATCAGAGAAAATAGTTTTGTTCAATTATTACTCGACCATCCTGCCTGATCCAAGCATTGGCTGACTTGAAGGAAACTCCACCGTTGGTTACTGATGACTCAACTTGAAAGGGATGCAAGTTAACGTGGTGAACGAGACGTTCAAAGCACCGTATTGCGGCGCTACTCATTTCTGTGTCTTCATTATCGAAAAATTACTCATCGTGGATAACGTTTCTGATTTCATTTACATACAACACTTCGATAACAGTGTTTGGTTTTTTTCTATCGTCGGAAAATATATGTCGCCGTCGCAGAGACAATTACTGATGCACATACCTATTCAATAGTATTAGACAAGTTCGTGTATATCCTGCGAGAAGAGACAAAACACAACACCACTCAGTGATACCATTTTGTGTTGGCTGACCGACTGGCATGTGCACAGTTATTTCTTGAAATTTTTGATCTTTTTAACAAAAAAACGTCGATCAGTATGCAAAAGTGCACCACAGTATTGATTGGTGCCTAGGCACACGTGTACGTTTGCCGCGCGGTGTGTGATTTTTTTTGTTTTTGCGAACACACATCATGCGTGTGGGCCTACACAACAACATCGCCAAGGATTAGTTCAGTAAAATGTATGAAACAAAACAAAAAGTCCGAACGAGCGAAAATAATGTTCATGATACATGTCGATTGTCGTGTGCATTTGTTTTTGTTAGACTTTTATCGCTTCTGATTTTAGTGGGCCGCAAAAAAAGATGTCATCCAAACCTGTGAATTGGGCCACAAATCACGTGTTAAATAAAAACAGAAAAATCTATATCACCGCTCATAAGTTTTAAAAGCATCTAATTTATAAATACCGTATTACCTCTATTAACCCCCCCCCCAAAATTAAACCCCCCCCCCAAAAAAAATAAACCCCCACCCCCTCGACAAGTTTCCAAATAATCCCCCCCCCCAAAAAAATAAACTCCCATGGGGGTTTATTAGAAACCTGTTTGAAACACATACCTAGCGAATTCAGTGGCTGAATGCAGTGACATTGGTGAAATTGTGCTACCAAAGGCCCCAAAGGGATGAGTTAATGGTAATTTCATTTCAAAAGGCTGTTACAAAAGGAAATCTCTGTGAAAAGTAGAAGTTTCTGCGACTTCCTTCCTGCCATGGAAGGTATTTTTGCCATTTTGCCCACCCCTAAAATCTATAATACTAAAATAATACTTTGTCTGTCTGTCTGTCTGTCTGTCTGTCCGTCCAACTTTTTGCTATTTAAGGTAGCGAAATCAAAATGTTGCTATCACTAACAATTTTTCTATGCGAATCATTTGCTCTGTTTTGGTTTTCAACAACGAGTCATCATGATTCTTTGTTCTGTCATCAACGTTCCGTCGTAATGGTCAGGTTGGTTGGTGGTGATGTAAAAAGATGAGATTATAATGTGCGGGAACGAATTGCTCTAACGAAGCCATTATCTCACAGAATGGACGGCACATCCGATTATGATCGATACCAAGAATTGGAAAAACGCGTCTCTGAATAAAAAGAATTTGCGACTTTGTAAAACCAACAGAAACGAATTCGGCTTTTGATTTTTTTCGCACAAAAGTGGCTTTCCTGTGAACAATAATTGAATCCCATGTTTTTTTCCGAATCAAATACACGGGTAACATTGATGCGGAACATTCGATCAAAGCAAAATGAAACAGATCCATGAAGATAGATTGAGAGAGAACTGAACAAACAGCAGTTTTTACAAGATTTTAACTCAGATTATGTGACTTTCAAAAAGCAAAATTGTGGTGTACACAAATTTGCAATTTTGAAACAGCAGAAACTGAAATCGTATTGTTTAAAAAAAACATTTTTGTGCAAAAGCGGGCTTTCTATAAAAAACACAAATGAGATTGTGCAAATAAACGGGTATCGATTCCGACCAGTTCTGTAAAATAAAAAATAAACGGGCCTCTTTTGGTCAAACTTAGCGATTTTGAAAAATGAAATTGTCAAACAATCAAGTCACGTTTGAACAATTTCCAGTCCATGATGCATCATTATTAAAAGAGGTGCATGTGCAGTAGCGGTGGCCCCTGCCCTAACACAGGCAAGAAAAAATGCAAAAACTAAATTGATTATTTTCACCTTATCAAATAGGCTTGGCTTAGGATTAGGTTTAGGATTAGATACCCACAACGACTCATTGCAAGCAACCTCTGATCAGAAATCAAGAAAACCACTTTTAAGAATGTATACAAATCATTTCAGTCAACCAGAAAAAAATCTGAAAAAAAACTAAGCAAACAGTAGTTTTTACAAGATTTTAACTAAAATTCTGACTTTCAAAAAGTAAAATTGTGAAAACAAATTTGCAATTTTGAAACAGCAGAAACTGGAATCATATTGTTTGAAAACATTTTTGTGCAAAAAGCGGGCTTACTATGAAAAACACAAATGGGATGGGACTGTGCAAATAAACGGGTATCGATTCCGGCCAGTTCTGAAAAAATCAAACGGGAACGACTTCCCTTTAACCGAGTTTAACTTAACTAACCGAGAACAAACGTGAGCAGCAAATTCAATTAGTTCAGAAAAAAAATTTCTTAGCGATTGCAAAATCAGCGAAACAGAGTTACATACAAGAATCATTTTTGACATAGAATTGACACCGAATCGAAAAGCTTGAAAACAAACATTTGAAACGTTTGAAAAGCACTTTTAAAAATTGAGCGGGTTCTCGAGATAAAAACAAAAGCAGAACGCTTGGCCCAAACAATAAATGGTATCAACGAATTTGAACGCTTGAAAGCCTTGGTTAAAAAATCACCACGTTTCCCGTTTCAGGAAAACAGAAGCAAACAAATGTCGATAAATCCGCGGGTGCGCACCTTGCTGTTAACAAAATCGCAAACATTTCTTACCCGGGCCGTAGGCACGGGTCAACTGCTAGTGGTTTCCAAATAAACCCCCCCCCCCAAAAATAACCCCCCCCCCCCCAAAAACAATAAACCCCCACCCCCAGAAGTCGCTGAAGAAATAAACCCCCATGGGGGTTTATTAGAGGTAATACGGTACGTACTGTATCTGTGCGGCCAAAGAGAAACTGGTGGTTCTTCCTACAATGTACTTCAGTCGAAACAAATTGTCAGTGTATTTTCCGCATCACAAATACTATCAAGCTGTGTTCCAATGAAATTCCAATGACTTTAAAAAACTAAAGTATTCAGATTTAAGCAGACACACGCATTCTGGACTGCATTGCGATTTTCGACGAAATGCTCAAATGAAATTCATAACAAACATACAAATCCATTAGAAAACGTACCGGTTGTCTGCCTATGCAAGTGTGGTTTTACCAAAACAAAAATCTATCAAAACATTTCACCATTCGTTTTCAAAGAAGCGCTTCATACTTTTGCCGCGCGATATTTTACGAGCCGTCATGTCTCATTCCCATTCGCATTCGTCTTGAAATTCAATTCTTTTTTCTTTTTCGTATCACGTATTTGCACCTGTTTTTTCGGCATTGCACTGTGACGTCGATGTCAAAAAAACACACACAAATGCATGAGACAGGTTGAAAACTTTCAGTTTTAATTTTATCCATTTAATTCAGCCGTCCAGTCTGAAATGTTTGCAGATACACGTGCGTAAGTATTTTAATACCGGTATGACGAAAATCAGCACGTCAGTCCACGTAGAAACAAATAAAATGTCCGAAAATGTTTTCAAAACAATCACGTTTGAGAAAAACGTTCGCAAGTATGGTTTCAGTTCGGAAACATTTTCCAAACTGAATGAGAAAATCAATGCGCACGTGTCAGCGAATGCGCGCAACGGACAAGTGAAAGTTTTGGTTATACTGCACATTTATCTTGTTTTCTGATTTAGTCAAACACTTTTTTGGCTGTAACGGTGGAAATGCTGATTGAAATGGCTGATCACAACAACAGATAACACGGGCAAAAGTGTAACACCGATGTCGGTACGGAATAATCACGTAGTTTCGTCACGATATTTTAAACTTATGAACCGTGACTTGAGATGGCTTGTTGAACGAAATTGATGATGATATCCAACGACTGACTATGAAACACTCGATTGAACAGAATACGCGTGTTTGTAATTATATGCGGATGTTATGCCACACAGGAACAAATTGCTTTGAAAGATAGGATTCGACAATGCAAAAAAAAACAAGAAATTATGATGCGAAAACAGTAATACGAAATAACGACACGCTAACGCGGAGTACTCACTCATGCAAAATAGAAGTTTGAAATTGTGCAAAAAAACCAAAATATTGTGCAAATTCATTTTTTTCATATCGGCCAGCCAGCACAGCCGACGCGCGAAAACAACAGTGCGCTTGTGTTTTTAACAGTTTGAAAACAACGGTGACCTTTCGCCGCCCAATGCAGTCGACAAGCTCTGCTCATATCGCTGTCGCCGAAATACGAGTACGCGCGACAGAGCTCATGCTTGCTACACTCGATTGCGCACTGTAAAACAGAGACACGCTCGAAAAACATGCTGAAATTCATATCCAAATTCATTCCGTTCGTACGATTTCCAAACTTGCCATGGCATGCCAAAAATTGTGCCCAAAATTTTGAAATTGCAAAAAAGGCCAATGGTTTTTTTAAGGTTATTTATGGGTGATTAGCAACTTTTGTGCAGCTAGGTCAAATTTGTTTTCAACACTTTATGCTAAATTAAAATGAATGACACTCTGTGTGTATTCACATTGTAATATTGTTTCCGACTTTTGAATTAACAACGTACTATCATTGCAACTCTTAACAATTCAAAACAACTGACTTCGTTTATTGTTAGGCCAGTTAAATCTGCGCCAAGACGCGCATTCGTGCCCTCTGTTTGTATGTCGGTTTGGTAGTTTACCTTTGTTTCGACTGCAAGAACAAACCAGCATTATTGTTGCTCTCAACCAGCATAAACTTTTGCAACTTCAAAGACAAACATGGTATCGGTCGACCGGGCGAGCCACAACCTAAAAAACAAGAAGGTTCGGCGGTAAGGTTTAATGAACAGTGTAAGGTGTGAACAAGAAGTATTGTGAATTTATTCAAACGTGTCCGGACTAAAATGACGTCATTTGCTTTAAAAACGCCCGTTTGTCAAAGTAAAGGCACTAACATTTCAGTTTGCGGGAGTGCACATTGCAAAAATCTATTAGAATAGTAAAGTAATCAGAGACACAGAAAATACAGCGTTGCCTTTCGTCCATCGATCCAATACAGTTTGTCCCGATGCCAGTAACAATTTGCATTCGGCTTGTACATGCCGACCCAGAAAGCATCATACACAGTCTGCAGGAGTTTAGGTTAGTTTGGTTTTTTTTCTTGAACATCTATTCGTTATTAATTTTCAGTTCCATTTAGATCAATTTAGAATCGTTAAAGCAATCGTCCAAAGCCACATAAAGCCTATCTCTAAAACACAACCAATCAGCTGATTGGTTGGTGATCACGTGATGCATGCATTCTGTGCAAATCAAACTTCGCCTCCACAGCAATGCATGCACCGAATGCAAGCATCAACCAATCAGCTAGTTGGATAAGTTATAGAATTAAGTAGTTTCAGGAAGCATTTTACTTTTGTATCTAAAAAAATTAAAAAATTTGGTATTTCTATTTATCAGTTGAAAGCGCACCGGCGGCGGCGTAAAAACGCCAGATGATTTTTTTAACCAGTGGTTTTGATGATGTGAGTGAATACATAAGCTGCGGTAAAGGTGAAAAGTGCATGGATTGCAGGCTACACAGGCTAAAACCGCCCACCGCCGCCTGACGACTGTCCATGTTGCTGATGATGGTGGCACTGTGCGGCATTGCCAGCTCGCCGTGGAATCCGTAAATTCCATTGCGACAACGATTCTGTGCGTCCAACCAACGCAGGTATGGGCTAATGTAATACTTGTAGCAGACTCCATTCACGACGAACGTTGTACTGCCGACGCAAGCTGTTTGAGTTGAAGAGATCAACCATTTGGTAAAAACCAGCGACACTATGCACAACTTTGTTTCACTCACCGGATGAATACATCGATTGATCTGGAAATACAGGGTGAGCCAAAAAAAGGTTACAATTCTAAAATGCTCTCACTAGCTTGCGCTGAGGTGTTTCGAGCTGAAAATTGGAACACTATTAGAAAACATTTGGAGGTTTTTCTGACCAAATTTTTGTTACGGTATGTTGCCCCTATCACTCACTACAGCAAAATATCTGAAAAACATGAAAAATCGATAAATGTTGTGAAATACAAAAAAAGGATTTAGCTGTAACAAAGGGACCTCATAGCTCAAAATTTTTGAACACTGTTAGAACACTTTGGAAGGTTTTTTGTGATTTAATTTTTTTGCTTACACGTATCAGTTCACTTTTACAGTGTAATTTTCAAAAATAGCAATTTTTGACGAAAAAACAATGGTTATCCATAATCTCACTGTTTATCTTGCTCATAAACCGATTTCCGAACTGATGTATCGTCACGCGGGGTCAAATTGAATTTTGTACAAAGTTTCCGAACCACTGTTGAAAAGTTATTCGCATGTTCCCACCAATTGGCAGACCAGACTCGCTGCTCTGCCGTCCACACTTAACCATGATGGCAGCAAAGACTGAAAATGGAATTGCGTCTTTCACTGCAGAAAACAACTTGTCTGCTGTGGCGAAAATATCAGAGTGGCAAATTGTGTGAATTAAAAAAAAAGGAAAAAAACAAGTTGCCTCTGGAAAGTTAAATTTGCATCTGTTCTGAGCAGAACCGCTCACGCACGCTCAGACTCGAAGTGAAACATCAGGGTGATCAAAGACTGTTCAAATGCAATTCGGCATTCGGAATTTTCAAGCTACTGTTTGTGCATATTGCTTTTTTCATATTTTTTTGTGTTGTGAACACTCGGGTTGTCACCAACGTTCATCATTTGATTTTTGTTACAGCTAAATCAACCCTCTGCATTTTACAACATTTGTCGATTTTTCATATTTTCCAGATATTTTGCTGTAGTGAGTGACAGGGACAACATACCGTGACAAAAATTTGGTCAAAAAAACCTCCAAATGTTTTCTAATAGTGATCCAATTTTCAGCTCGAAACACTTCAGCACAAGACAGTGAGAGCATTTTAGAATTGGAACCTTTTTTTGGCTCACTCTGTAGATAAACGATCAGTTTTTTGGTAATAAAAAATTTGGTTTTTTTATTATTTTGTTTTCAAAGCAACCGTAGTGGGAGACACTGAGCTGATGTTTTAGCTCAGTGTCCTAAACAAACGCCCGTCTTGGCGCTAGTTTAGAACATCTGGCGTTTCCCTGGCATTTTTTAACACCCATGAAAATACCAGCCTTTCCACAGTGTTTTTCATCAGAATAATCATGCTTTCAATTTCAATTGCCTATTTGCCAACGCACATACCGTATTACCTCTAATAAACCCCCATGGGGGTTTATTTCTTCAGCGACTTCTGGGGGTGGGGGTTTATTTGGGGGGGGGGGGGTTATTTTTGGGGGGAGGGTTTATTTGGAAACCATTTTTAGGGGTGGGCAAAATGTCAAAAATACCTTCCATGGCAGGAAGGAAGTCGCAGAAACTTCTACTCTACATAGAAATTTCCTTTTAAACAGCCTTTTGTAATGAAATTACCATTAACTCATCCATTTGGGGCCTTTGGTAGCACAATTTCATCATTTTCACTGCAACCAGCCACTGAATTCGCGTGGTATGTGTTTCAAACAGGTTTCCAATAATCCCCCATGGGGGATTATTTTTGGGGGGGGGGTTATATGGAAACTTGTCGAGGGGGTGGGGGTTTATTTGGGGGGGGGGGTTTAATTTTGGGGGGTTTAATAGAGGTAATACGGTATTCGTGTGAACCGGGGGGGTACAATTCCGGCCCGCTAATTCCGGCCTGAAGAGTTCCGGCCCGCTCATTCCGGCCCGAAGAATTCCGGCCCAAAGAATTCCGGCCCGGATAATTCCGGCCCGAAGAATTCCGGCCCGGAGAATTCCGGCCCGATGAATTTTCGCCAGCACGAACAATATTAAACCACGAAGTGTTGTTTGGTAATCAAATATCGATGTTCACATGTTACAGTATATATTTTCAATGATGTTTGGAAACTGATTTTAGTTAATGTTGTTAATTGATTTTTTTGGAAAGAGAAACCGTTTTCAACATAATAAATAAAAAGATTTTTTTATCACGAACCAGGATTTGTGAACCATCACTTATTAACTGATTTTTGTTTGTGCTGTGTGTTGTCCCTTTTGGTATCATTTCTGCATTATTTGATTTGCGTGATCTTGCTGGCTGGTTTGCATTTTCATAATTTCAGACGTGACTTTTTTTGTGCTTCAAAAAATGTCTTGTTTTAGGCAAATTTCGCTGGGTGGGGTGTCAAGCAAATTTCGAGGGGGGCACTAGTGCAGAAATACAAGTATTATGTTGAACTTGCTGGAACAAAAATACAAACCTCAGGTATAATTCTCCTCGGCTAACAAAGCTTCAAACTAGCTGTACGAATTTCTTTATTCACGTTGTGAATAATTATTACCAATCGATATTTGATTACCAAAAATCACTTCGTGGTTAAATATTGTTCGTGCTGGCGAAAATTCGTCGGGCCGGAATTCTCCGGGCCGGAATTCTTCGGGCCGGAATTCTTCGGGCCGGAATTCTTCAGGCCGGAATTCTTCGGGTCGGAATGAGCGGGCCGGAATTTTTCGGGCCGGAATTTCGCGGGCCGGAATAGTACACGAGCCCGTGTGAACTCACTGAATTGACACCAGAACGGTCTGGCCAAATGCGAGTAATGATCATACAACCGGTTGTAATAGCCATTATAGTAAGCAAATCTTTTGTTACAGTTCTGAAGGACCCTCATTGTACTGGTCATCCACTGTCCTTCCACCGTGCCATCCGCCCAATACCACGTTGTTGTGTCGGCTGGGGTATATTTAAAGAAAATGTAAAGTCTCCAGTCTTAGTGTTTTAAAATGTTCTAGTCTAAGGTCGATGTACAGGTGTAAGTGGGGGAAATTGCACGGTCTCCATTTCAGATGCAAAAAAATTGTCTTGGCAGTTTGCATTCACTCGCACTGTAATGTTACTTCGACAAGTTTTGCTCCGTTTCATGTTCGGAGAAAAGTTGCCCTGAATGTGCACATACAGTACATGTACCGTATTACCCCCAATAAACCCCCATGGGGGATTAATACGTCAGCGACTTTTAGGGGTGGGGGTTTATTGGTGGGGGGGGGGGGGGGTTCTTGGTGGGGGGGGGGGGGGGTTTATTATACAAAAATTTCTAGGGGTGGGGTTTTGTTGAAAAATGGCAAAAATACCTTGCATGGCAGGCAAGAAAGTTGCAGAAACTTCTACTTTTCACAGAGATTTCCTTTTGTAACAGCCTTTTGTAATGAAATTACCATTAACTCATCCATTTGGGGCCTTTGGTAGCACAATTTCACCAATGTCACTGCATTCAGCCACTGAATTCGCTGGGTATGTGTTTCAAACAGGTTTCCAATTAACCCCCATGGGGGATTATATGTGGGGGGGGGATTATTTGGAAACTGGTCGGGGGGGTGGGGGTTTATTGGTGGGGGGGGGATTAATGGTGGGGGGGGGTTTAATGGGGGTAATACGGTATTGTACCTTTACATTGTGGCCACGTTACATGGTGCACCAATAAGGACGCCAAAAGGGGCACAATGAAGGGCACCAATAAGGTATGCGCACAAACATGGGCACCATCATAGCAACTTTTTTGCGTGTGACGACAAAATGTTCCCATTTTCAGTAATTCAACATGTGAATGCGCTTGGTCACGCTCAATGTTTTCTGCAGGTCAGCCCTGCGGGTCGCCAAAAAAGCCAAAAAACTGATGCGGTTTAAGGGGGCCCTCGGCACAATCTGCCCATCGCCCACAACCTCACTAGTTGTGCTGTGGCAACATTCGCAACAAATGACGTACCAGTGCAACTGTTCGGATAACGCTCCATGCCAATGTGGAACCAAAACGCTGTCGTGAAGCCACTCGCCTAAGAAAATCGGCAGGCATTAAAGATTGCAACAAACGAACAGTGATTTTAGGCGATGTTTTAGCCAGGGCTAACCCAGAAAAGCGCACAGAACACTGTCGAGTAGGGCGCCCATTGAGTTTTCTGTCATTAAGTGTTCGATCCTCCGAACATGCAGACATAAAACTCTGCGCTACCACCAAGGCCACGAGGGTGACAAAAGTGTTGTTTTCTATGGCCTATTGTCATTTGTGGCAACGAAAAGTCAACGATCAACATTTTTTCACCATCAATGCTTCTTTTTGCTATCATGGTAACGAGCTACAGTAATCAACAAAAATTGACAACATGGCCACTTTGAACAAGAACACGGGGCTGCAAAACATGCAAAATGGTTTTGCTGCAATTTTCAACGCGTGAACGCGTTCTGAGCAGCCGTCTCAGTAACCCATTTCTCTGTGGCCCCTCACATTTTGCGCAAATGCTGCCATATCGGTGGACTCAGCGTTACTACGCGGTATCACCAAATGACCCCGAAAACCGTAGTATCCGTTCTCGCAGCGTTCTCGTGCCACTCTGAACGACAGTGGCAAACGCACCAACACCAGACAACGTTCATCCGCCCCGTATTCCATGGTTGCGTGCACGTTGTGATAGCAGTCTTGTTATTGAACAGAATTTATCAGTTTTTTTGTCTTTTGCAAAAGTTACTTTTTTAAAGTATACATCTGAGCTTCAAGTTATGCCAAAACCTAAGCATGAGCCTAAACCTAAGTTTTTAAAGCCTAAACCAAAGAAACCTTAGGCCAAGCCTGAGCCGAAACGAAAGCCTGAGACAAAATCTAAACCTAACTAAACCAAAGCTGAACTTAAAAGTTTAAGACTAAACCTAAGCCAGCCAAGCCTAAGCCCAAGCCTGAGCTTATAATAATTGCAAAGATTGTGAGACACGTACCAGCCGGATTGACGTCTTCTGGTGGATCATCTGCAAAATATAAAATGCTAAGAACAAACTCCGAAGAGCAGGTGTCACCAACGACCGATGCACCCTCGCAAATATGTTTTCAAGAAGGTCTCAGAACACGAAGTATAATGGTTCTTGCAAACCACCCATGTATGACCACCCACTACACTGACACATCCCGAAACCATTTCAGTTTTGCCGGTGTCGCCGAACTACTAACTAACATTAGTGCCTGTGCTGTTTTTCTAACCGAACTGACAGACAAACGTGCGCAGGGTCGTCGCGTCTGAATCATGCATTAGACCGTTCTTGGACAGCAGGACCGCTGTACTGGCACATGAGTTCGGCTCGGACGGCTCCCAAAATGTGGTGTTCGCATTCAAATACGGTGTACCTGAACAGAAGCCGGATAAGAAGACCACCAATAATGCTCTTTGTTTCAATTTCACCCCTTTTACCGTCCATCCAGAACAGCTCGTTCCACTTCGGATTCGCACAGTTGAGCGTGTTTCGGTACATTCCAATGTACGGTCCCGTGGTGTAAAGCGGCGAGTACGGCCCTGAACGACCGTTCTAAAATAATGCATACCGTCAATCGCAAAAAATATGGTGGGCGCACTAAATACGGTATCGACCGTATCCGATCTCCGCACGGTCTCGCCACGAAGTTTGCATAAGATCGCCGCTTTCTTCCGCATTTTATGCTGCCTTCCATGGATCCATGAGACACAATCACTCTATTGTTTCAATTCCTCAATTATTTTGAAAAAAAATAGATATATGATTTTACGTTTTTCAGCATCGCATAAATAGCCATCAGTGTCTCCCAGTCACGCGGTTCTGCCAAACTGCCTCTATAGCCGAGACTACCACCAGCACACACCGACTGAGCACCGGCTCTTGTGTAAAACTTGTCCTTGTACCAGATGTAACATTTGCCATTATGAGCGGTATGTGGCAACTCGTCGTCGTAATCGGCGCAATCTGAAAGATTAGAAATTATAAAATCACGGCTTTTTAAACTGTTATTGAGTTTGGAAACTTACACATTGCGTGCGCATTTTTGATGTGAATCGCTGTTGCAAGGTAAAGAACAAGCATCCGATGCTTTATTTTGCGAAACATTCTATTGGATCAACAGTAGCGAAACATGTCAACAAAATGAGCAAATGGGTACACATCAATTTTCATATTGTTCAAACCAAAAGAATTTTAATTATGCAACATGCGATTGTTGAACTAAAAAAATCCGGAGCTGTATCATCGATCACACAAAAAACTCACACAAATGTACACAAATTTCATGCGTCCAATTAAACTTATTACTCTTCAATATATTCAATTGAACGTCACCAGTACATACTGTATATCGTATGAATGTCATATTAGAAAAAAATTGAAAACTCGAAAATTCAATAAAAATCACAAAAACGTCCATCAAACCGGCTTAATTTCTAAATTAAAATTAATAAATTATCGTATTCATTCTGTTCATCAAAAGCACGCACAGACCACAGTTGCACTCGTGATTGCGATAACAACTGAGTGCTGCTATTGACAGCCGTCGCAAAGCATCGATGCCCGCAGAACGCGCAGTGCCAACGCCCGGGCCCCACTGATGCGACCTGACGTTTGCGCTGTACTCGATTGCTCACTGTGTGTGTTACGATGTGAAATTGGAAATTGCCAAAAATCTCTGGGCCCATCCTGCGGTACTTGGTCAACTTTGCCACTAGAAAGGGGCCGCATCTTTGCCACTGTTATATAACTGCTAATAATCGCAGCTTTGCCACTACAGGGTGTTGAAATTTACAGCACTGAAATAAACTGTTTGTAAGAAGAAATGAAATGTCGAATTGGTAAATAGAAAAGGACGAAGGTCCCGCTCCCACCTGCGCTCATTTCAGAACTATTTACTTAAAGCCTGTGTTTCGGGTGTTTTTTCTTTAATAAAAGGCTTGCGAAGCCTGCGGTCACCTACAGAAGTCGGTTGTCAATACAAGTGAATTGTGAAATAACAAAACAACGTCGCACAACCGAGCAATGAAGGATGTTCAGTGGGTGTCCTGAGGCTTCGTAACCTTATTGGAGTCATGTCATGTAAGAACGTGTCAAGACCATTTGCATAAGCTTTTCTGATGTAAGTTTGCCGGACACTGAATAATATGGCAACATCTGACTACAAGTAAACGAATGAAAACAAATACAAAACCGTTTATTTCAGTGTTCTTTAATGCGGCTGTCAGAAATGGCAGAATTGCGTGAAAGCAACAAACACCCTGTAGTGGCAAAGTGGTATTGACCAACACCTCAAACACCTCAACACCATGCGCACACCACACACACACACCAAAAAAGACAAAACATTTTTTATGCACAATTGGTTTTCTGAAACTGTTGTTTCTTTCATTCAAATTCCGCGCGCACCTTGCATACTGAAAAAAGATGCCATGTTTAAGGCGGAAACACCATTTAGTTTTTCGTCCGTACGCACAAACGTCGTTCTAAATCCCGTACGCAAACTAATCGTGTCCGTAATGCATTAAGATAGCACACACGACACGATTTCTAAATCGCGTGGCCATTTTTTACGTGTCGTGTCCGTGCGTACGCACAAAAAAACTACCGTAAAGTCTTGCATATAAGGTCTCCTTATATAAATTTGAAAATCAAAAATTTCTGAAAAAAGTGGAATTTCGTGTGACGAGGAGGTCTTATAAAGCGAACATTAGGAATTCCGGGTCTTATAAACGGGGTAAGATTTCGACCAAGTCAAAATTTTGAATTTTTTGGTTTCCCGCCGTGTGACACTCCGCCCACTTTTGGGTGGGGGTCTTATAAGTGGGAGGAACCTTATATGCAAGACTTTACGGTATTGCTAAACGCGCCTTTACACGGCCATTCTTGATGAAGTCGGGAATAGGCCAGGGAACGCAGCTTGCTGACAAGCATGAAGCTTGTGATCGAAAACAATCAATTTTTAAAGATTTCTTTTCAACGATGGGATCCGATCCACGAAGGCCCCCGCGCTGCTAAGCGACAACGGTACCGCTGCGCCATGGCTGCAATGAGAAAAAACGCATTAAAAAAGTTGCTCACACATTCCGTCTTTTATGCGGATTTTGAAACATTACTTCTTTGGAAAAAGTGCCGTTATAAAAATGCGTCTGAAACACGCGTGAAACGGCTGTGGCGCTATACCACTGTGTTGCAAAAATCGATGAATAGTTGGCATCATACCGGTGTGACGGTGTGGGGTACCAATGTGCGCTGCCCTGAAAACCGGTGTGCAACCCGCAAACAATTTTTGCGTGGCATTTTGGCGACACCGGTTTGAGGGCAGTGCACCATTTTGAGGTCTGTGCATAATTTGAGAATTGTGCACCATTTTGAGAACTGTGCACATTTACAAGGCAGTCGGTGCAATGAAGCAAGCTTGCAAAGTTTGTTCTTGCGGGCTGCACACCGGTCTGAGGGCTGCGCACATCGGTACCCCACACCATCGCACGGGTATGGTTGGCTTGCATTATGTAAGGTTCATGTTTTCACAATTATAATAACTTTCCTGCCCACAGTAACCTTGTGTTGATTAATGGTGATCATAATGTTAAACTATTCTTTTATGTTAATGTTCCACCCATGCAACGTTATTGGTGATCACCGTTTTAGTGCATTTATTCTTGGTGCTACTATTGATTCAACAGTTCTCATACTCTCGACAACCAATAAAACTCTTCCAAGCATAAACGCTTCGGTTGATTGTTTGTTGGCTGTCGACACGCAACGTTGTTGTCGCGTGTCGCCTCAATAACAAGGGCGACTCGCGACTGGGCGACATAGGCGAAGCACCGTTAGTTTTATGAAATAATAACAACTACTCGTTGAGTACGTTTTATCCAGCACGTTTTAGCTTTGCCTGTGTCAGTCGCCCATCATAACCGTGTAACCGTTTTGTAATAATAATATAACAACAGCTACACAAGTAATTTGAACGTTTTATTCTCAGTAGTCACACATTTACTAAACAAAGAATGGGTGACAGAAACCGAAATCCGCATTATGTGAAGTTGGCCCCGCCTTTGAGTCAAGCGGACGAGAAGGCTGGCGGCCCTCTCATGCGGTGCAGATGTTTGACTGCCAGCGGCCAGGCCGGTGGAGCTGTCCGCGAGGCGCGGACGCCCGAGCTGGACACTGGTGGCCGAGCACCTGCCTCACAAATGGAGGTCTACCATCTTGATCATCCGTTTGTTCGGTCGAAGTCACAAATTCTGAACCGTTCAGCGGTCCGCCGCTGTGTACCGTTCAGCGGTACGAAGAAGTCCTGGCTCAAGAAGATCGAGTCCAGGCAACACGTGTCCGCGCTCGTCGACAAACCGATCTACGCGGACAAGGCAGAGTGCGACGTAGCAGTGCTTCGCGCCTACTACGGTCACTACGGCATCGACAAGATCGAACAACAACTCGAAAACAACGAGTGCTTGTCGGATGCCGGGTACGCAAGTAACCTGTCAGGTAACAGTGTCACGCGCGTCTCTCAGTCGACTGTTGCGGCAGTACGCAAATTGTTGGCTGCGCCAATTATCAGACTGGATGATGAACTAGACGTGATTCAGAACTATTTTGAATTGAGTCTAGCACGCATGTACGACAAACGGTTTGCACCGACGGGTACCGTCGTGTGCGACAGTGTCACACCCGCGCAGGCCATCCGACTGGTGAAAGAGCTCGCCGCCACCGACTTCGCGCTGCACACCCAACTGCCTGATGGTCGCGTCGTGCCGTTGCCCGACACATTCGAGCGCGTCTACGGCACGAAAGCAAGGTACGTGGATGGTACGCAGTACTTTCCAAAAGTTCAATTGTTCCAAAACCGACGCCGCACCGCGCATTTCGAGCCGGTAGCGACGTCCACGCCAAATCGACAGTCACCACTGGTGGACCAGGTGCCAGAGATTTTGGTGCATCTGGCAAGTTCACCTGTTACTGTGCGCGCAGAGCGAATTTCACCGCCGCGCCATACAGACAGGCAGACGAACCAGACCCAGTATTTCACGCCGACGGCCTCAGTGGTGCCAAATCTGCCAAAACCGTTGCCCCTGAACGTTCAGAACACCATTTCGACTGCGCAAATGGAGACAGTCCAGGGCAGCCGAGAGACCACGGAGCCAATGGGTTCACAAGCTGTACCACTTGTTCGTGCGTCCAGATGGGAGTATATTCCCGACTGGAACGCCAGAATTCGACGTCGAAAGAACAAGCGTGGCCGCACACGAACACGTGTGAAGGGCCACGAGATGACAAATGGAACGGGCATCGAACGGCGTAAGTTAAGCGCCGAGTTCGAGCCGGGACCAGATGTTTCAGAACATCAGAACAAAGCAGGAGCGTCAAACATGACCATTCCTGCCACAGAGCGAAACGTGACGAACGAACCCGATGGGGTGCAGGTGTCGCACAGACAGCCGGTACCCACGAGTTTGAGTCACAGTCTTGGGTGCCAGCTGTTACAGAGTCGACAGCTCGTATCCCCGAAGTTTCAGAAACTCGTCCGCAGCGACAGTTGGGGTTGTCGGCCTGCGCAGCACGAACGACCCGCAATTGCCGGCCTGCACAAGGACGCGATTCGTCACAGCACGTGCGAACTGGTGTTGGCCCGGATGCGAGCGGACGAACAAGAAAACGGTCACGAGACGAGTTGTAAAGACTCGTCGAGTGAATCAGATGAAAGTGATTATTGGGCGTGTGTGACGGATAAACAAAGTCTGTCGCTCACGGATGAGCAGTCCAACGAAAGCGTCTTGGCAGACGAACAGGGTAACCTGTTCATGCTGGGACTAGAGCGTGAAACAAGCGACGACGACGACGAGACTCGTCTCGAAACGCCAGAACGACCGCAACCCCCGCCACTCCAACCGCCACAAATGGTACGCCGTCGTTCGCACAGGGCGTACTCAGTGGGCAGTGAACCGGGTGCTGGCACGTCGACGCAACACGATCGGACGGACCATCAAGGGTCAGTTTTGATGCCATACAGTCTGCCGATGGACATTGTTGGCACCGCCCAGCCAATCAAACTCGCGGCAATCACGCGGAAGCTGAATAATCTAGTTCAGCAACTAGCGGATGCGCCGCATACACA
>JASANC010002444.1:0-10475 GCA_030248135.1 Theristus sp. LFF4_11 | reverse complement strand
AAAGTGACGAGCACCGAGACGGACGAGTTTGGACTGGCGCCGTTCGTGGCTGCCGCGTCGCCGACGGTCGCCACGAACGCGCTTGGCATGCCCGACAACGAAACGGCCGACTTTGACGCGCATCTGTCTGAAATTCGCTCAGGCTTCGAACGGGGACTAGCGATCGGTGACGACTCCTTGGGCGCACAAGATTTGCTCGCTCACTTTGACCCATTGGCCACAAACGGTAGTTTCGCACCAACGTCGCCTTGAGGTTCTCAGTTTTGGTGTTATCGATTTGTAGCTGATTTTGTGTGCTTCCGTTTGATTTAACGAACCAGACGAAAATATTTCGATTTTATATGATGCGAACTTGATCAACTTTGATTTTGATTGCTGGTGGATTGATGCTGGTTCTCCTAGGCACAATATTAGAAAAAATGCTCTCTCTGCGCATTTAAAAGGTGAAATATGATTAAAATGTAACAGTGTAAAAGAAAAATGTAAAAGTTATGTGGTAGGTAAGAACACATAAAAATATTCCGCCTTTTAAATGCGCAGAGAGCGCGTTTTTCTCTAATATTCTAGCTTTTATTTGAGACATTCGAAATTTTGAAAAAAAACGTTTGATCTTAATCCGCTATATTCAGCCCTTAACAAATGGAGTGTTATCAGACGCCACTTTTGATTTTTGAGCCGCTGTTGATTGCTGTCAGCGATTTTTGGGCGGCAACCCACTCGACACAATTTTATTTGAAGTTTCTGAAAAGTCTGTTGCTTTTCAGCTTAAATGAGGGTCGGGGCAAAAAATTAACCCAATTTTCAAAATCTCCGGATTCAATTACCCCGGAAGCATTTCCAATGTAAAAGTGTCGCAGGTAATAATAATAAAGGACGAACACATGCTAATGACACAGCTGAAAAATAGAAACATGAATGAGTAACCAGTTTATCAGAATACGTTTTTCGCGTCTTAAACGTACGTAAAGAAGTTTGGTGGATTTTTTGGCACAGTTCAAAACTTTGGCAGGTCTTTTCGTGTGCACAGTATCTAGTTTGCAGCATATGTAGGGTTGGTAAAAAACCGGTTTTTATACTGCCAGGAAAAATCGGTTTCTTTTCCGTTTTAAAACCGAATTTTCCCAGCTATCTAGATAATAAACTTTCCAGAACTTGGCACCTTGAGCTCAAAATAGGACTTACATCAAAATTAATGTTTTTGTTTCAAATCAAATCAATTTCGCTTTTATTGGTTTCTAGGGCAGCACGTTCTATAAATTGAAAACAAAGACTGGGCAGTGACCGTGTAGGTGTGGGGAGCGGTGGGGGAGGTTGCAAGGAAACCGGATGGCTGACCCCGATTTGCAGAACTGCAAAGTAAAACCGGTAGCGGATGGCGTTTGAAAAATAACATTTCATCAGTTACCGTTTCAAATCGACAACGTCGTCAGTTAGTTTGCATCTGCACTTAGTTTAGCAGCCACCTCGTCTTCATCGTATTTCACTTGACCCTTGACACAAAAGCTTCTGAAAAATGATGCTTCACCAGTTCAGCTCGGCACAGTTCACTGCACCGTTTTTTTTAAATATAATTTTACATTTTATCAAACAAAAAGGTAAAAAAACGGTTTTTTATTTTTTCAGGAAAAAAAACTGAAAAAAAACGGCTTTACAACGGAAAAGAAACCGTTTTTTTTCCTGTGCCAACCTTAGCGCGATCAGCTGGATGCAGCCACAAATTGCACATTTTATCAATCAATCGAAGAATTGTGATTTTTAACCACGAAGTTTTAAAATTTTGAAGGTAAAAACCGGTTTTTTTATTTTTCCAGGAAAAATGGAAAAAACCGGTTTTGAAACGGAAAAGAAACCGTTTTTTCCTATACCAACCCTAAGCATATATACTGATTGCTGCAAGACAGCAAGTAAGTTTTGAAAACGCGCGCTGGTCCTCTGGTGATGCGCTGTTCGCTCGCTGCGCTCGCTCGGTTATAGCGCATGATATGCATGTCATAAAAACAAATATCATTTTATACTGCTTGATTCACGTTGGCAAAAACGAACTCTTGTGGAAATGAAAACTCTTTGTTCATCGAATGTCCTCTTTACAACTGATTTAGTCATGTTCTGTGAAACGCGTTTGCTTTATATCATTATATTTTGTTTTTATTGCTTTCTAGAATTTTTTGCTGTGCTTGTGATTTTTTTAGTTGTGCATCATAAATTTCCTGTGGTTGTGTTTTGTTTTGGCTTCAAAACTTTTAAATTACTGTTTTTTACTTCATTCTTAGCAAGTTTGATGGGTTCGTCACGTAACCCACAGCCAGAGCACTGCATGGACAAACAAACACTTGCAGCTATTTTTAGTTGCATAATCATAAATGACTGCTTTACGTATTAAAAATACACTATTTGTGTTTAAACCTGACTTGCGATACAGAGCGAGCACACAGCAGAAGGGATCGGTCCATCGATGTCACATAGGTTACATATGGTACACAAGAAAACATATTTAGCCACAAATGGGATGTTTGATTTCAACCAAACTCTATCCATTCATTCTTCTTATTGTAATGCAAAGTTTCGCATGCTCTGTATTCTGCAAAAAGCTACAGTGTTAAACGAGCATCCTTTAATGTGTATTTATTTAATTTTTTAATTTAACCCATTCTTATGCATTCTTCAGAATTGTTGTTGCAATGTTATTATTTCACCTGTCGTGCACAATGAAATGATAATCTTTTACATAAATTGCTGATGATTGTCTTTCGGAGGCAACAACTGATGTCGGCTCGAACGTATTTAGATTTCTTATCATGCCCATTTGCGAGCGAAGCAGAGAACGGGTGCCAGCATAATATGAATCATTGGTCGTTTACGCTAAAATTCTAAAATTACTTTGCCTCGCTCTGTGAGTGTAAAAGAAGCTGAAAATTTTTTTCTGCCGCACAGGTAGAATCCATAGTTTGCTCTGTGCACGAGATTTTTTTCGTAGTGATGTTCTACACAGTGTTATAAAAAATTCATGATTAGGATAAAAACAGTTACTGGAGTAAAAAAACTTCAATTTTTTTTAAATTTTGCATTCATTTTTCAATTTGATGCTCAAATTTCAATTTCAGAGGCTCAAATTTGGTTTTATGCACAAAATGACGGAAGAGTGCTTGTTTTAAAGTGCATTTGCGATTTCTGCGTATGATACAACCATTATTTGACAACTCAAAAAGGTTCTAGGGATAAAAAACAACGGATTACCCATTATTTTTTTAATCAAAGGAAAACGCAACATTTAGTTTTTTTCAGTTTATCGTGTAAATATCGATGTTTTTGATCGTGACATCAACAGTTTCACATGAGCAAAAAAGTTTGCAGATCCACTTTTAATTTAAGAACAGCTGAAGAACTCAAATTCAAACATATAATTTAACTTGAAGAAACGAAAAATAGAAAAATAGCAGCTAAATAACTAAGGCCGTGACGTTTTCGGGCGAATCGCTCCGGAAAGTAACGAAATCGGTTCAAAAACAAAAAATAAAAACTTTGTTGTCCGGGTTTATTCAGTGCGCTGATGCCGAATGGGAAATTCAGAAGAATTTATGTCAACGAATTGTGAATTTTGCCCTCCCATACGGGCTCATGTACAAGTTATAAAGAATATTATCTAAAAATGCGGAAGGCGCATATGAAAGGTGGAATATGGATTCGTGTAAGCAGTGATAAACTTGGTTTTATAACTATTTTCAAGTCTCTGATTTGGCACACGCATACAAGTCACTTGTGTATATATATACAAATACACAAGAGCCATAATTATTTCGGTTGGACATGGCGCCCTCTTACTTTTCGGCAAACGAAACTTTCACATTTGCCGCATTTCCGGCTTAAAGCGACCTATCTCATAAAACCAAAATGAAGATTAGACCTCACATTACTGACACTGTTTGCCTGGGACAACGCGAAGCGGTGAGACATTGGCGAAGGCAAAAATATCTTATGCACTTGTATCCGGGTGCCACATCAGAAACTTGAAAATGGTTATGAAACCAAATTTATCACTGCTTTCACGAATCCATATTCCACCTTTTATATGCGCCCTCCGCATTTTAAGTTAATTTTCTGAACAGTTTGATGTACTATTCAAAATTCACTGTTCGCTGGCGAACAACATAATAAAAAAGTGCAATGTGGCAATCATGTGTGTGTTGACTTTCTGCTTCCGACGGGCAGCAGCGTGAATGAAGAGCCTTCTTGTTCGCGTACATTGATTCACCAAAGCTCGATTTCAAATGCTTGGAAATGTGAAATGCGTTGAAATCACCTTTGCAGTTGAACGTAAAAGCTTCGTGGCACGGTGTTATTTGTGGTGGCGGCAATGGCTTCCAAAAAAGGTTCGTTCCATTGAAACATTGTTATCAATCGTTGTTAAATATTGTGCTCTGCAGTTTTCATAATTTGCGTTTTCAATTTAGGCGCCAAAAGAAATGGTAGAAAACGGGCAAAATTCGAGGTGTTTGACATGTGTGACAACGATGAAGACTCGCGTGATGTGACTGATTCAAACGAGACGAAAGGTGTCCCATCCCACCACAGTTTGTGGATTATTGTTATCTGGTACTGAAGAAACAAATTTCGTGTTTTTAAACTCGCCCGTAAATCAAAAGAAAACAACTAAAACGACCGCTGGACATGCAGCTTGGCACCCAACCTTTTCACAACAACACCAAGCTTGCATTCTCTGTTTTCAGTGATTGTACCGAAAGCAGCCAGTAAAAACACGACCGTGGATGCTGAAACGGACGAATTTGGCGCGAAGGACTACCGCAGAGAGATGCAGCTGAAGAAGGACCACGACGCGCGTCCGCTGTGGGTCGCGCCAGACGGCCACGTGTTCCTGGAGGCCTTCTCGCCCGTCTACTCAAAGGCGCACGACTTTCTCATTGCCGTCGCTGAGGTTGCATTGAATTTTGAGACTGCCAAAGATATTGCTTCCGTGTTGCAATGTTCTTGACATAGCGATAGTATGTTGACCCATCGCACGTGGTGGTTGCAGTTTTGCCAGCTGACGTGATTGTTGTTTGCAGCCGCTCTGTCGGCCGGAGCACATTCACGAGTACCAACTGACGCCGTATTCGTTGTATGCAGCCGTGTCAGTGGGTCTCCAGACTGAGGACATCATTGAGTACTTGGAACGACTCTCAAAAACGACGCTACCGGCTGGCATCATTGACTTCGTTCGGGTGATGCTACTTTTGTGACATTTCTACAGTTATTGATAGTTGGTAAAAAACGGTTTTTTATATTGCCAGGGAAAAAAACCGGTTTCTTTTCCGTTTTAAAACCGTTTTAAAACCATAAAAAACCGAATGCTTCCCAGCTCCTAAACTTTCCAGAACTTGGCATCTTGAACTCAAAATAGGAAATACATCAAAATTAGTGATTTTGAGCAGCGTAAAATGCTGTTTTCGGGCATGCATACAACCAACCCTTTTTGCCACCCAATGCTGCCCAATTTTTTGTTTCAAATCAATTTCGCTTTTATTGGTTTCCAGGGCAGCACGTTCACTAAATTGAAAACAAAAACTGGGCAGTGACCATGTAGGTGTGGGGAGCGGGGATGGACGGTTACGGTTGGAAGGAGACCGGAAAGCTGACCCCGATTAGGGGGCGAGATTTGCAGAACTGCAAAGTGAAACCGGTAGCGGATTGCGTTCGAAAAGTAACATATGTCATCAGTTACCCTTTGCAAATCGACAACATCGTCAGTCAGTCTGCATATGCACTTAGTTTAGCAGTCACCTTGTATTTCACTTGACCCTTGCCTCAAAAGCTTCTGCAAAATGATGCTTCACCAGTTCAGTTCGACACAGTTCACTGCACCGTTTTTCAAAAATATAATTTTACATTTTATCAATCAAACGAAGAATTGTGATTTTTGACAACGAAGTTTAAAAATTTTTAAGGTAAAAAACCGGTTCTTTATTTTTTCAGGAAAAAAACTAGAAAAAACCGGTTTTAAAACGGAAAAGAAACCGGTTTTTTTTCCTGTGCCAACCCTAATTGATGGTACGATCGAGTATGTTTCATTGCAGGCATGTACACTGAGCTACGGCAAAGTTAAGTTGGTGCTGAAACACAACCGATATTTTATTGAGTCTCGTCATTCGTCGTTGATTCAGAAGCTGCTCAAAGACGCCGTCATTCAGACGTGTCTCGTTGACTCAACCGCTCAACCGGTCGCTGAAAACATTGAAAAACAGGTGCACCCTGCAGTGCAGTATGTTGGTTGCCTTTACCAGATAGCTGAGAGCACACCACGCACTTCTTCACTGACTGCTAGTGGTACAAGCTTTGACCGTTTTCTTGCGGATGCTTTGCTCTGATGTGGTTTTTGGTGTGAGTTTGAGCCAGTCGTGACGAATGTTCCTGGAAGCAGGGTGCCAACAAAGTATTGATCGGCGGTAGCAGCAGCTTGTCAGTGGCAGCAGCGAGCGCAAGCAGCGCAAACAATGAACAGCCGAGCACGGAGCAACCAGCAAGCGATGCAGCCACTCTGATCCCTGACGACATCGACGCGTACTACAGCAAAATTGACGATGCCTACGACGACGACGAACAAGCAATACGCCAACTGCAAGTACTCACTTTCGAGGTGGGTGTGGGTGGCTTGCTTGCGTGGTGTGTGGCGTCAGCAGCAGCACGTGTCACAACAATGATACAGCCCGTCTGACAAATTGAAACAACTCACTTGTTCTGTTTTGTCGGTTATTTTGTTTGAATTGCATTACTGAGTGAAAACACACAGGTGAAACAAGAGCTGATTGAGACTGTGCAGCAACGCTGCTTGGAGCTCGACTACCCGTTGCTCGCGGAGTACGACTTCAGAAATGACACGCTGAATCCGAATCTTGGCATCGATTTGAAACCTAACACGTCGCTCAGGTAACGTGGACGTAACAGTGAAATCGGTAACTGCAGAAGATAACTTGCAACTGTTTGTTGAAGACCGTACCAAGAGAAATGCTTGCGCAAGATGTTTGGCAACAGTCGTGCGCGTAGTGGTGTGATCGTGCTGCCATGTGGCGCTGGCAAGACACTCGTTGGCGTCACCGCTGCCACGACCGTCAACAAACGATGCCTCTGTCTCGCCACGTCGAATGTCTCTGTCGAGCAGTGGCGGGCACAGTTCAAGGTTACAAACTCTCTTGTCGCGCGCTGTTGATTTCATTGTTGCAAGCTCGTGTCAGTCAATAAGTTGTCAGACAATCACAGTTCAAAAGCTCATTCACAACAAAACAGTTGCAAAAACACAGTTACAACAACAACACAAACGTCGTTGTAAACAGTAACTTGTGTGACTGTGTTTGCGGCTGCTGAGTGCTCTGTTGCGTGCCTGCAGATGTGGTCAACAATCGATGACAGCAAGCTGGTGCGTTTCACGCGCGAGTCACGTGCCGCAGTGCCGACGGGGGCACGTGCCCCGCAGCCGTGCGTGTGCGTCACGACGTACTCGATGATTGCGTTCACCGGCAAACGATCGTACGCTGCTGAGCAAATGATGAAATGGCTGCGCAACCAGGAATGGGGACTCATTGTGCTCGACGGTTCGTGTTGTCTCCCACACGTTTGTTTGGGTTTGCGTCACTTGACAATGTTCAATTTCTGTTTTTTCAAAGGTGCCACAAAGGCACTAGTTTTCGTCTTGTTTCAATGTGAGTGTCGGCTTGATGTGTGCGCCGGTGCAGCTGAGTCTCGCATTGCAGAAGTGCACACGATCCCAGCGAAGATGTTCCGTCGTGTGCTGACGATCGTGCAGGCGCACTGCAAACTCGGACTCACTGCGACGCTCGTTCGCGAGGACGACAAGATCACGGACTTGAACTTTCTGATTGGACCGAAGTTGTACGAGGCGAACTGGCTCGAACTGCAACGCAGCGGCTACATCGCAAAGGTGCAATGTGCGGAGGTATGTCGATGACACAACGCAGAACAAGCCTGCCCAGCACACGTCATCGCTGCTCTGCTTACATGCGCAACATTGTCAAGTGACTCCAATTAGAAACACGTGCAGGTGTGGTGTCCGATGACTGCCGAATTCTACAATGTCTACTTGTCGAGCACCAAAATCAACCTGAAACTATTGCTCGCCGTTATGAATCCAAACAAGTTTCGCATCTGTGAATTTCTCATTCGTTACCACGAACAGCGCAACGACAAGGTGCCTCAACGTTTACCTACACCATGCATTGAGTGGTTTCTTTGGAACTTCTTTTGCATTTCAACTTCATGTTCGATAAAATTTACAATTTCAATTGTATTGTCTGTTGAGATCATCGTGTTTTCTGACAACGTGTTCGCGTTGAAGCGTTATGCGATCTCGATCAATTTCGATCTCGATCAAATCAATCTCGAGCCGTTCCTGTACGGTGACACCGGTCAGAACGAGCGCATGCAGATTCTGCAGAACTTCCAGTATAATCCGCTCGTGAACACAATCTTTGTGTCAAAGGTTGGCTATTATTTCGGTGAGAATGATAACGAAGACAGTTGTGTACTTGTGATTCGAACAGTTGGCGCATGCACGCAAACTGCTCAGGTGGCGGACACTTCGTTCGACCTGCCCGAGGCGAACGTGCTCATTCAGATCAGTGCTCACGGTGGCTCACGGCGCCAGGAGGCACAGCGGCTTGGGCGCATCCTGCGGCCGAAACGGCGCTCGACAGACGCCTTCAATGCGTACTTCTACTCGCTCGTCTCGCAGGACACCATCGAAATGAGCTACTCGCGGAAGCGACAGCGATTTCTGGTCAATCAAGGATACGCGTACAAGGTTGCCACCTGAGTACTTGATAAATTCCCGTGAAAGATTGTTTCACAACACAAAACCAGAGCCGTTGAAATTCGAGTTTTGGATGCATGGCAACGTTATCAGGTGGTTACTCATCTGCCGGGAATGGGCGAATCAAAACTGTCGCTGTCCACGAAGGAGGAGCAGCTGGATTTGCTGCGTCAAGTGCTGGTCGCCACTGATGCTGAAATTGACGAGGAAGACACCAAGGACGATGCTGTGGACGCGATAAAACATGAAATCAAGGTAAAAGCGGCACTGCACCGGTGGTTATTTTACGTTTTGTGGGCTAAAAAGGGGTGGGCTGGGCATTGTAACTATTAAAAAGCTAAATCAATGCTATTATGTTGGATGTTGCATTGAAGGTGAGTCGATCGGAGGGCAATATGGCTGCGATGTCCGGTGCGCACGGCACAACGTACGTGCAGATCGACAGCCGCTCAAACAAACAACGCCATCCTTTGTTCAAACGCTTCAGGCGCTGACACCCACCAGATTGGTTTATTGCTATAGATAGTTTATGGTGTGTTAGATTATGGTTGTTAATTGGTGCAAGAACACATTCCTGTTTGCTTGCTCACCCACAGATGCTTGTTGTTCGTCACACAAACCGTTCAAATGAACTGAATTGCTATTTTAAAATCCAACTCGGCTTAATGGAGAATTTGGTCTGACTTTTTGGCGGCCAAAGGAATATGCAGAATAAAAATCAAAATGATAAGTTTCGTTCTTTTTTCGACTGAATCGAGTGTGTCACTCAGTTCGAGATTCGAGCACCATTGAAGTGCACGTGCTGTGTCCGTTTGCTGCAAGGCACACGTTCACTGACTGGCGCTGCGTTGCTGCAGTGTTGTGTCAGTTGATGCGGTCGACGTTGTGTGTGTGCTGCCTGCCAGACGGCAGTGCGGTGGCGTTCACAGCGGGCCCGTCAGCTTGCATGATGACGACGCGTGTGTTCGTGCAGTGGCGTGTGTCCGTGGCAGGGCAACGCCATTGCTCCAGCAAGCGTTCACATCGGCATTGGTCTGGTCGTCTGCTGCTGCTGATTCTGTTCGCTCGCAGCGTCGCACGTTTCTGCTTGCCACTGGCTGTCAAGCGCAACACCGTGTTGTTCGCTGTGAATGGAGTTGCCGTTCGCCAGCGCCATTCCCATTGCGTTGCTCGCAGACGCACACAGCCGAGTACTGCGCAACACAGTGTCAGCACACTCAACGGGGCAAGCGTTACGCTCAGCAACATGTAGAACTCCATTTTGTTCTCTTCAAAATAATTATTGCTATGTTCAATATTCAGTTGAGAATTATATGGTTGCTTGAAAGTCGAGTCCGCCTCTGGAAAAAATGCAGCGCCATAAATTCGTATGGCAGACCAGAAATAGTTTGTCGTCGTTGCGCAAACAAACCGGCCGTTAAGATAAACGCAGGCACTCTGAAGCTGGTAATGCTTTTGTAACAGTGAAATGTGTGCGTATCAGCGGGGCGTTGGTCGCACAAATGAAAACGAACGAGCACCGGAGGATATATGAGCACAATCTCAGTGAATCTTTGTGCTCTTTGTGCGTTGGTATAAAATTATAGTGCACCTCAGCGCAATGTATCAGATGTGCAATGTATTGTATGGAATTTTGTTCGTCTTTGCAGGCAACTTCGGT